>JAVLUX010000055.1:55000-60000 GCA_032164185.1 Moxostoma hubbsi | reverse complement strand
TCTCCAGACAGCTACAAGAAATGAGAAAGCAGTTACAGAAAAACACAGAAGACAACACACGTCACCACAGTACAGCTCCTACTACAGACTACACAAACACAGATAGCGAGCCTGCCACAAACACACAGACACCTGCAGAAACACAACCCCCCCCTGCCCCCCCTCCAGGATCTGATCCAGATGTTCTCCTCTTAATGGACTCTAATGGGAAGTTCTTGGACCCACAGAAACTCTTCCCACATCAGAAAGTCTCTGCAAAACGATGCAGTACAACAGGCCACGCATGCCAGATAATTAGAGACTTCCCAGGACACCCCTCATGTGTCATCATCCACACTGGGACCAATGACCTTCACTCGCTGCGCAACAACACTGCTGATGCTGTCAGGAAAATGGCAGAAATCACCAGCAAAAAGTTCCCAGAATCTCGGATTGTTATCTCCACACTTCTCCCACGACATGACACACCACCACACATCATCCACAACATCAACACTGAAATTTCCCACAGATGTTCTGCACTGCCAAACGTGCACCTGGTCCACCACCACCACATCGGCCCCCAACACCTGTACGATGGACTCCACCTGCACAGAGATGCAGTGCGCACTTTTGCAAGGGCCCTTAAAGATGCAGCCCTGGGCCGCTCCCCATCGTCACCAAGACATCTGCTACCGACTCCAGAACACTACCGACCCATTCACCCCTACATGCCGAGACACCCCCCCCCGACCCCGATGAGGAATCACCCCTACATGCCCAGACACCCCCCCCCGACCCCGATGAGGAATCACCACTACATGCCCAGACCCCCCCCCCCGACCCCGATGAGGAGAGAAGTCGGCTGGACAAGCATCCCACATCATCCACCACGTCCACACCCACCTATGGATCACTACACACCTGTAAACCTGCAGTCACCAACTCCACGTTCACCTGCCAGCCATCAAGCCCCCGTTAGGAAGAAGAAACCAAACCCCCCCCCCACACCCAGAGAAATCCCTCCAACCAAGAGCACAGAGCTACGCTGAAGCTTTAGCCCGGCCTCTTGCTCCACCCACCAGCTCCAGCTCCACACCTGCCAGCGAACTGAGCCAGATCAGAGAGATGCTGCACACACTGTGCAACCAGCTCCTGAACAGATAAGAACACACACAGTGCTCTACTGAAAGGGAAAAAAAAAAAAAGTGGGAAAAAAATGAAGGGAAAAATATATATATATATTTTTTTTTTTTTTTTGTGTAAGTGTGTATGCATGTGTGTATATGTATGTATGTGTGTGTGTGTATGTGTGTGTATATATATGTATATATATATATATATATATATATATATATATATATATATATATATAGGGATATGTATGTATATATATGTGTATGTATGTATGTATGTATCTATGTGTGTATGTATATATATATATATATATATATATATATATATATATGTGTGTGTATAATTTTGCACTAATGTAAATTGTTTGCCATGTACGTTTTCACATGTACTTCACATTATCTTCTCTCTGTCTCACCAAATAGGTTTATCTTTTGGAATACGAATGCGTTCATTTAAAATAAGTTGCTGGAATATTCAGGGTCTTCACTCTTCAACATTTGGTTCTAAAAGCACAGACCCAGATTTTCTTAAACATATAGAAGATGTTGACATCATAATCCTCACTGAAACCTGGTGTCGAAATGATGCGCTTACCTACTGTCCCTCAGGCTACTACGAAGTGATTGTGCCCTCGGTTAAAATAAGTACAGTCCATCGTGGACGAGACTCGGGAGGAATTCTGGTGTGGTACAGGGAGGATCTGGCCAAACACATTTCTACAATTAAAGTTGGAAAATTTCATTGCTGGTTAAAGCTCAACCAAATTAGCATTTCTACTACAGACACATATCTCTGTGCCATCTACATTCCCCCAGCAGAATCCCCTTACCATGACGAGGAATACCTCAACCACATCCACACAGAAATCAGCCATTTCCAGGCCCAGGGGAATGTGCTGCTGTGTGGAGACTTTAATGCGAGAACTGGATCTGAACCCGATGACATAGATCCAAAGGGTAATGAATATGTCTTTGGCCAGACCCCCCCGAATCTCACAAGAAAACTTCCACCGAGAAACAACCTCGACCAAACAGTAAATAAAAGCGGTAGAGAGTTAGTGCAGCTCTGCCGAGCCTCAGGCCTGTACATACTGAACGGCAGGATCAGAGGGGACTCATTAGGGAGGTTCACGTGTTGTTCAGGTCTTGGAGCTAGTGTAGTTGACTATGCCATCACTGACATGGACCCCTCCTCCTTCAATGCATTCACTGTCAAACAGCAAACTCCACTCTCAGACCATAACCAAACTAACATCTATATTAGAACACATCACACACCAGAACAAAACAGACTGGAAACCTGCCAAATGTATCAGGTCCAGCAGAGATACAGATGGGCTTCGGACAGCGCAGACAAATTTGTCCAAGCCCTCAGTTCTGAAGAACTAAAACATCTAATAAATACATTTATTAATAAGAAATTCGAAACAACTAAAGATGGTGTTAATTCGGCTACAAATGAAATCAATTACATATTTAAAAAAGCAACACAGAAAAGTGAATTGAAAAAGAAAGGCAAAAAATACACTAAAAATAATCCAAAAGATGAAAAATGGTTTGACTCAGACTGCAAAACATTAAGAAAACAACTTAGAAAATTATCAAATCTGAAACATAAAGAACCAAACAACACTGACATAAGAACTGAATACTTTTCAAAACTAAAAATATATAAAGACACAATTAGAGTGAAGAAGCAACACCATCTGACCAAAAGTATACAAGAATTAGAACAATCAATAAATCAGAATCAGTTCTGGGATATGTGGAATGATCTGAGCACAGCAAAACCACAAGACCTACCAATACAAAATGGAGAAATTTGGACAAACCATTTTGAAAACTTATATAAAGAAATCCCATCAAAACAACTCAATGACAATTATAATCTGATCAAACAAAATCTAAAAACTTATGAAGAGACAATTAAAAATAATCAAAATCCACTTGACTTCCCAATTACACATGAAGAATTAGCAAACAAACTCAAAAACCAAAAAGGTAAGAAATCTTGTGGTCCTGACAGTATTCTAGGTGAGATGCTGAAACACAGCACACCTGACCTGCAGGCGGCCGTGCTCAAATTATTCAACACTGTACTTAGTTCCGGATGTTGCCCTGACATCTGGAGCCAAGGACTTATTACCCCAATTCACAAGAGTGGAAATAAATTGGATCCTAATAATTTCAGAGGCATTTGTGTGAGCAGTAATCTGGGGAAGTTATTTAGCAGTATTTTGAACAACAGAATTGTAAACTTCCTTAACGAACACAATGTCCTGAGCAAGAGTCAGATTGGGTTCCTTCCAAATTATAGAACTACGGACCACATTTACACCCTACACACCCTAATTAATAAACACGTAAAACAGACCAAAAACGGAAAAATATTTGCATGCTTTGTCGATTTCAAAAAAGCATTTGATTCTATTTGGCACAACGGACTTTATTACAAACTTTTACAAAGTGGTGTAGGGGGTAAAGTCTATGACATTATAAAATCAATGTATTCGAACAACAAATGTGCAATACGAATTGGCACCAAACATACAGAATTCTTCACCCAGAAGAGAGGAGTGCGGCAGGGCTGTGGTCTGAGTCCAACACTGTTCAACATCTACATTAATGAACTAGCGGTGCAGTTGGAACAGTCCACAGCCCCTGGACTCACTCTACAGGACAGAAGCATCAAGTGTTTGCTCTATGCAGACGACCTCCCACCTAACAGGGAACGTTCCAACAACTTTGGCTAACATTATTTAAAGGTTTGGGGGGAAAAAAATTATAAAAAACGTTAATGGAACATCCTTATAACGTTATTAACCTTAAAAAACGTTCTACTAATGTTAAGAAAACTGGACATTTTCATGTTCCCACAACCAAATACTAACGTTAGGAAAACGTTCTTAGAACATAAAATTGTTAGCTGGGCTGGTGCTGCTGTCACCCACTGCACAGGGACTACAGCAGCACCTGGACCTACTGGAGAACTACTGCCAGAACTGGGCCCTGGCAGTCAACCTCACAAAGACCAATATTATGGTCTTTCAGAAGAAGCCCAGATGTCAGGAACACAGATACCAGTTCAGTCTAGGCAGCACCGGCCTAGAGCACACGATGCAATATACTTACCTTGGGCTGATCATCACTGCATCGGGGAGTTTCAGTAAGGCAGTGAATGCACTTAAAGATAAAGCTCGACGAGCTCTATATGCAATTAAGAAGAAGTTCCAAAACACTGAATTACCGATTCCAATCTGGTGTAAGATCTTTGATAGTGTGGTACAGCCCATAGCGCTGTATGGAAGTGAGGTATGGGGTCCACTCAGTGATCAGAACTACACTAGATGGGACAAGCATCCAACAGAAGCCCTACACACTGAATTCTGCAAAATGATACTAAAACTACAAAGGAAAACTCCCAATAATGCATGTAGGGCAGAATTAGGCCGATTCCCATTGATTGTTAATATGCAAAAAAGATCCCTTAAATTCTGGATGCATCTAAGATCAAGTCCCACAGAATCGCTTCATTATAAAGCACTACAAACCCAAGAACTGAACCCCGAAAAGAGTCCCCTCAGTCAGCTGGTTCTGAGACTCACTAACCCGACTAACAGTAACCAGTCTCAGACCAGCACTGCTTCTCACACACACATCAGAATAAACCAAATTACCAAACAGTCTAAAAACACATATTTGGAACATTGGGATCAAGAAACTAAAACACAAAGCAAATTACAATTCTATCGAACTCTAAAATCAAATTATGAATTGGAAGAATATCTCCAGAGTGTGAGAGACACAAAGCAGAGACGGATCCTGAGCAAGTACAGGCTGAGTGAACACAGTCTCGCCATCGAGACCGGCAGACACAGAAAGAGC
>JAVLUX010000054.1:475000-563548 GCA_032164185.1 Moxostoma hubbsi | reverse complement strand
CAGCTTGTCGACCATGGTGGAAAACAACCGGCAAAGTCTAGATCTCTTCGTACGCCGTTTCTTTCTTAATATCCCATCAACAAGAAGCAAAGTAGTCATTTTTATTGTTAGTTTTTCCCCACAACAACTGTTAAATGTTTTTTTAAGATATAAAACTAAAGTTGGATGAATGGTGTAAAAAGCATGAATTCCCCCTCTGTTGTGTTTGTTTTCCAAATAGCAGTAAAGGAGCAAATGAGCAATTTATCTTGGATGAAAATAAATAATAATAATAATAATAATAATAATAATAATGTATTTTAAGTCTTACTGAAAAAAAAAAATATGCAATATCCAAATATAAAATTGTTAAGGCTACACACAAAAAGATGAAAAGGAAGAGAAATTAAGAGGTCCGTAGCATGTTTAAATAGTGGCAGGAATACCCCACAGGCTTACAGAAATGGTTTAACCCCTCTTCTCAGCAGCCAATGGGAAAATACAACCCTCACCCGTTCAACTGGACAAGTGGCCGAAAATTGGCACAGAATTACAATGAAATCAAAATGTTGTCAACACGTTAACGTCACACTGACAACAGGGGGTACAACAATTGACGCGTGAAAAATGAACACGTAGCAACGCGTAGACAACACGTTACAACGTGCAAACAACGTGTTGTTTGACGTGTTGTCTACGCGTTGTCTACGTGTAAGAAGTCATGTATTTTGGAACTAGATGGCGTTCCATACAGATCTGCGCTCGCAGAAAATAACTTGCGCTTGAGTTCAGATCTGCATGCATGCAGAAAATGCGCGCGTGTGTGTGGGACTTGTTAATTTGTGTGCACAATCATATTTTCTGTGCTCGAGTTTGTGATTTGCAAGTTCTGCAGGTTTACATTTTACGTGCGAGCTGTGTCATGGTGCTCGCATTGTTGTAATTCACTTGCGTGCTGTGTTTATGCACTTGCGCTGTTTTGTCCAACATTTAACGCCATACTCATCAGACAGCTTGCAGGGAAAGACGAGGCTGAATCCCGCTTCAACTGTTTGTATTCAGCAAAAGGGACTCGAAACTACACAACTCTATCACTGGCGAGTGAAATGTTGATTTCATTATTGAAAGTGCGGCATTTTTACTCGCATATGTGAGTGATTTATATGTGAGTAAACGTTACTTACCTCAAAGATTTGTCGATTTCCAGTGCATTTTAGATGATTTTAGAGTTTTGGATGAGAAGTGTAAAAATGTTTTCGGTTCATTATGAGGCCGTGGATTGGCAAATTAGACTAGTCAATTAAAGGGAAACACTGTGATTGAATTAGCTACATGTGCTGGGCATGTTTTTGAACAGAGTATGGTTCTGTTACGGGCCCCCGAAAACACTCCACTCAAACCTACACCAATGGACTCCAAACGCCCCCAAATGCGCTCCTAGCACGGTCCCCCGGGACGCCAGCGGGGCAACCAACCACGCCGGACGGCTGTCAAATTCCGCTACAGCACGGACCACATAGGATGGGGGCCAAGCCCCGTATCTCCGCAAACGTACCTGCCAGAGTCACGGGGCCAACGCTGGTCTTCTCGGAAACCCGCAGGCCCACACCGCCAGCACCTTCAGAACAGCAGCCACCCACAGACAAACATTTTTCCATAGACTGACATTGTATGGACTGCCGCCCAGCGGCGGGGGCTAAGCTATTACCACGTGCTGGTGGTTGGGAGCAGAGGGATTCCAGCCTTTGAGTTGCATTTTTAAAATCTGAAGGGTCGTTACAAATGTAGCTCTTCGTGCGCTCAATTTTGGAACAATTTCTTTAAATATTTACAGGACTCAAGTCTGCTCTGCTCGCAACAAAATAATCTCCTCCACACAAGCATGGTCCGATACATTTCATGAAATGATAATAATAAAGGATTGAGTTCATCCCACCCAAGAATTCCTATAAAAACATTACATGGATATGAAACTGATTTTAGTTGCTCAACTGAAATCTAAATAGTATTTAAACCGCAAAGGGCTGTTTACAAAGATTTATCTGTGAAACATTCCAGCCAATCAGATTCGATATGCAAATGAGGGTGGAGGTCGTTTTTACCCCTAACCCTAACCCCCAAAAAAAAAAAAAGATATAGCCTGTGTTGGTGCGTCACTATTGACACGACAGGGATATATAATTAACAGATATCTTTGAGAATATTTTAGTTTGTACTAAGTTGGACTCGAATTCCATTTGCTTTGACAAATTAAGAGAATATTCCTTCATTTCGCTTTGTTCATTCACACAGTTTCTACATAATTGAGTTTAATTTTAGAACTGCGAAGCGCTGGAGTATGGAAGCAATTCCATGCCACATATATTTGCAAACAATATAAAGTATCACAAAAGTAAAATAAAGTATCGAGGAAAAAAAAAATACGTTTTGCAAACAAAAATAAAGAATTTGCAAAATAGAAATTAAATATAGCAAAAACCAAGATATAATTAATTGCAGTAGTGATTTTGCCACATATATTTTTCTTTGCAATCCCTACTAATTATTTTGCAACGCTCCTTTTAATTTGCATTTCCATCAAGTTTGAGCTCGTGATACCATTTTGCCTTTGCGCTTCACTTTTCTGCGCGTTTCGTTTTTTTTTTTTTGCTCAATACTTTTTTTCTTTTGCAAAACTTTATTTTCTTTTGCAATACTTTATATTGTTTGCAAATATATGTGGCATGGAATTGCTTCCATAGGTGTGTGTTCAGGATGGCTGTTTTTACGAGGCGCGAGAGAGCGTTTCACACCGCGTCCTATCAGACTCACTGATACATCACCAAATTATAGATTTGATACTACAATAAAGAATACAACTGCACGTTTTCATGCAAATGATTTCAATTATGACTCATACGATCATGAAAAGAATACAAATGCACGTTCAGGTGCAAGACGTGACAATAAATCGTTCAACAAACAAACAAATGCACGTTTTCGTGCACGTGAGTTTATGAACACACAATACAGAGACTTGAATTGGCAACCTGAGTATTCCCATACAGGTCGAGTACCGGTGTCTCGAGGAAGTTCCAGGCTTGGCTCTTCCCGATCAGTCTCTGCTTTCCACCCTGATCAGCACTACGAGGTTGTAGATCCAAACAGACCTCCCAGTAGACGTCAAATAAAGCGTCAACGCAATAGAGCAAAGCACACACAGTTTGCTACTGCATCTAATGTGGATGCTGAAACTGAGAACCACGCAGAGCGTGAATTTTTTTTGTTGAGCAAGATGCTCTTCCTGAGGAAGATTTTCCTCAATAATATAATGATCCTTTAGAATTTGATTTGGTGTCTACACAAAATTTCAGGGGCCGGCCGGCTCCCTGTGATCTTCCTTCTCGTTCTTCCTCTGCTCCTAGAGTGAAATCTGTTTCTTTTGTGAATCACGACGGACGTTTCCGTGATGAAGTTTCTCTGGACAGAGGAAAAACGACGATTACTACATAGCACCACACACATTCCTGCACCCCCTAAGCTTAAAGTTATGATCAAACACATGTATGACTTGAACCCTTTAGTTCACCATCTGGGGAAGGTCACTACAAAGGTTCAAGATAACCAACCTGTAGGTCGTTTGGTAAATGATTATGCAGTTTGTTTATTATGAGCCACTGTACTGGGTTGTTCGGCCAATCAGAATGCCCGGGGGTGGAGTTATGTTTTTGCTCTCTCTGCTCTGTAAATTACTGACGTGCAGTTATATAGAATGTTCGGATTAAACAGTCTCATGTACATACGGTGTGATCATTGACTCGTACCAACATACACGAACATTCTACATGGTGTCAGAAGCGAGTACGGACTTCTCGCCAGTGAGTGTATTTTTTTTCTCTCCGTCGCCGCTGAACTACCTGTTGCATCGGACCATGCTAGCACAACGTTAGCTATTGCCAGTTGTCAACATTGTTTTTTTGTTTTTTTTCCTTAACGTGATGGCGGATGGATTTCGCAAACCCGACCCTCTCGTTTTTGATGAAAACATCGCCGAGAATTGGCGTATTTTTGAGCGGGAGTACGATATTTTTATTGCTGCCGCACATTCGGAAAAGTCAGCAAAGACCCAAGCTTATATCCTTCTCAACATTGCTGGCCCAGATGCCATCAAACGAGAGCGTTCTTTTGTCTACGCTGCCAAAGTGCGCGCGCCAGGAGATGAAGGAAGGATCATTACCCCTGCTGAATCTCGAGAAGACCCCGAATGTTTGAAGAAAAAGTTTCATGAAATCTGCAATCCTCAAAACAACAGGACCATGGAAAGACACAAATTTCATACCAGAGGTCAGAAACAAGGTGAGAGCATTGAATCCTTCATAAGCGATTTAAGGATTAAGGCTAAATGTTGCCACTTCGGAGACCTAACAGAAGAGCTAATCTGCGACCATATTGTGTGTGGCGTCACCAGTGACGTTTTGAGAAAATCTCTGTTAAGAGATCGCGAGCTAACACTCACCAAAGCCATTTCAATATGTCGGATACATGAGATGACAGAGGAAAGTAGCAAGACATTAGCATCACAAAGTAATGCTGCCAGTGTGAATGCAGTTAAGTTAGCTCCAAATAAAATGCGGTGGCCAATGCCCCAGCCCCCCTCACAGACTATCACAAGGTGCAATAATTGTGGTGGCGGCCACGCAGCTAAGCGGGAAAAGTGTCCAGCATTCGGACAACAGTGTCATAGTTGCCAAAAGTTTAACCACTTTAAAAGTTGCTGTAAGTCTAAACCGTGCAGCCAAAATAGGCAACATCCCAGACAGAAAACTGGCAGACAGATTGTTAATGAGATAGAAATAGAGGAACAAACGTGAAGACGGAACGTTTTATGTGGATGGCGTTGAAGTTGAGAGTCATGTTGATTGTGTGAATCTAAAATCCATCGAAAGGGATGAAGGATTTGTCACAATGCATATAAACGGCAAGCCCACTGAGATGAAAGTGGACACAGGAGCAAAATGCAATGTGATGTCACTTGACACTTTCAAAAGACTCCATAGCGGTGAACAACTTGTAAAGCAGAAGAAAGCAGCTAGCCTTGTTGCTTATGGAGGCACCAGAATTGAGACCAGTGGCATCGCCACACTGCCGTGCTGCATAAAGGAGCAAAACCACTCATTGCCGTTCTTCATTGTGGACAGAGCAGTGCAACCACTGCTAGGATTTCGTGCATGTGTGGACATGGGAGTTGTGAAAATTAGTCCAGACGTCCACCAGATCAGTGTGGAGAGCAGCATGGATTTCAGCTCACAGGCACTTACAGAGTACAAAGACCTGTTCAGCGACGAGTTAGGAGAACTTCCGGTTACATACTCCATGATTTTGGATACCAGCATACAGCCTGTAGTCAGACCAGCCCACCGTATCCCTGTTGCAATGCAAGAAAGAGTTAAAGCTGAACTTGAACACATGCAAAGCATAGATGTCATAACACCAGTCACAGAGCCAACTGACTGGGTGTCATCCATGGTAGCAGCACATAAGAAGGATAAACGAGAAATCAGACTTTGTATCAACCCCAAAGACCTCAACACCGCACTAAAAAGACCCCATCACCCAATGCGCAGCATCGAAGTGGTGGCAGCGAAAATGTCCGGGACGACAGTGTTTTCTGTCCTGGATGCAAAGAATTCGTTCTGGCAGATATGTCACGACAAGAAATCGTCACTGCTGACCACATTCAGCACTCCATTTGGGCGCTACAGATTTTTAAGGATGCCTTTCGGCATAAATTCGGCAAGTGAAGTATTTCAGCGCTCCATGGAACAACTGTTTGCGGGTTACCCCTGCTCAGTCATCGTCGATGACATCATCATAGGAGGCCGCGGAGTGGCAGAACATGACGCCAACTTGAGAAAGGTGCTTGAAAGGGCACGGGAAGTCAATCTCAGGTTAAACCCAAACAAGTGTAAATTTCGCCTGGACCAGGTAGCGTACGTAGGCCACATCTTCACTAGCGAAGGCCTAAAAGCGGACCCATCTAAAACTGCAGAGATCCATGACATGTCAGTCCCCATGGATGTGACCGCACTACAACGTTTTTTGGGCATGGTCAATTACCTTAGCAAGTACATCCCAAATCTCAGCGACATCGCAGCGCACCTTAGGCAACTCACCTGCAAAGAGACAGCAGGGTGTTGGTTTCAACAGCATCAAGGGGCTTTCGAGCACCTCAAATCATGCCTGTCCAGCCCACCAGTACTGGCATACTACAATGTCAAAGACCCAGTCACACTGACTTGTGACGCATCATGTTACGGACTAGGAGCAGCATGCTTACAGAACGGCAGACCAGTAGCCTTCGCGTCGCATGCTCTCACAGACACGGAGACGCGATATGCTCAAATAGAAAAGGAGCTTCTGGCTGTTGTGTTTGCCTGCACAAAATTCAAAGACTATGTCTACGGAAAGCCCACAATTGTAGAAACCGACCACCAGCCTTTAGTTACCATCATGAAAAAGCGCATCCATGCCGCTCCTGCCCGTCTCCAGAGGATGTTGCTTCGCCTGCAAAGCTACGACATCAGCCTGGTATATAAAAAGGGCAAGAACATGTATCTGGCTGACACCCTCTCGAGAGCTCCCAGCTCACAAGCACCACAGAGCCCTGTGGAAAACGGCGACTACGAAGTCATGAGCGTGAGCTACATCTCCTCAGCACGCCTGGAGGAACTCCGCAGACACACAGCAGAGGATGAGGTGTTACAAACTCTTATCACTACCATTCGACGCAGGTGGCCCACCAGAGAAAGCCAGCTCCAGCCTGCCATCAGCCATTTTTTTCCATACAGAGATGAGCTGGTAGTGGAGGATGGTATCATCATGAAGGGCCATAAAGTCGTCATTCCCCAATCTCTGCACAAGGAGTACATCAACATTGTACACAGAGGCCACCCAGGTATTGAGGCAACCAAGCGTAGAGCTAGAGGTGTAATTTTTTGGCCAACAATGTCAAAGAACATCACAGAAGAGTTGCTCTCATGTGCAGTATGCAATAGCACAAAGTCGCATCAGCGGAAAGAGCCCCTCCAGCTCCACCCTGTTCCAGATCTGCCTTGGTCCACAGTGGCCGCAGACATTCTTGATTGGCATGGCAAACATTATCAAGTTCTCGTGGATTCGTATTCTGGCTGGTTCGAAGTCGACCTCCTCCGAGACTTAACCTCATCAGCCGTCATATCCAAGTTAAAAAGACACTTTTCGGTACATGGTACACCTCACGTACTCATCACCGACAATGCTAGACAATACACCAGTCAGCATTTCAAGGATTTTGCAGAGCAATGGGATTTTACTCATACCACAAGCAGCCCAGAGTTTCCCCAGTCAAACAGACTCACGGAGAGAGCAGTCCGCAGTGCCAAGCAACTCATGGAGAAATCGCACAGGGATGGGTCTGATGTGTTTCTTAATATCCTGAACCTCAGAAACATCCCCCGTGACCCAACATTAGGCTCTCCTGCTGAGCGCCTTATGTCTCGCCAAACACGTGCAGCCATTCCAGTAAGCACTAAACTGCTGGAGCCTACCACGAGGAATGTAAAGCAAGTCACCAACCAACTCCTCAATAAAAGACTCACTCTGAAGCGCTGTTATGATAGATCGAGTCACCCACTACAGCCGCTGGCAGAGGGACAGGTGGTCTGCATGCAGACAGCGAAAGGTTACGACAAACTTGGAACGGTGAAGGAGATAAGTAGGGAACCACGGTCCTACATAGTTCAAGCAGATGGAAAGACTTATAGGAGAAATCGCCGCCACATACCATTCCGGTGGCTGAGCCGCCATCACAGCAGCTCCTTGACGACGCAGCTCCTCAGGACACCAGCCCCACCACGATGGGCAGTTTCCCTTCACCACAAATACCGACACCAAACACTGTCCAACCACAACATCCATCCTCCCCCCAGCCCAAGTCCACAGCGCACCCACCCAATGTGAATCAAGACACACATTACACCACACGTTCAGGTCGCATCTGCAGACCTAATCCCAAATACATGTGAAAAAAAAAGAGTTCTCTTTGTGTAATCTTATCCTAGCTATCTGTTGTGTTCAGTATTGTGACATTTGATGGACTTAAACAGTCTTGGTGATTAGTAGGCTATGAAGAGGCCTAAATGTTCAAGTGAAATATGAGGTATTCAGTTAACCCTATTTATTTGATTTAAGTTGCAAAGATATGTTTACCAGTGTCCTCTTGTTTTATAGTGCTAAAGACTAAAGGGAAAGGATGTAGGTCGTTTGGTAAATGATTATGCAGTTTGTTTATTATGAGCCACCGTACTGGGTTGTTCGGCCAATCAGAATGCCAGGGGGGTGGAGTTATGTTTTCGCTCTCTCTGCTCTGTAAATTACTGACGGGCAGTTATATAGAATGTTCGGATTAAACAGTCTCGTGTACATACGGTGTGATCATTGACTCGTACCAACATACACGAACATTCTACACAACCCATTACTTTCCAGAGGTTGACTGGCATTTTGATTGAGGCCGTCAACCCCGCATCTCCTAATGATCAGGTGCTTCAAATGCTAGAGGGTAATGCTAAAAATTGGTCTTTTACCACACAGTTCATTTTAGAACAGCCCTATGAGAGGTTGATTGATGAAACGATTAAAGCTATCCGGGAACAAATGGACCAAGCCGATTGGCCAAAGGTGTTTGAAATAGCATCTAATTGGGCTGATCGAAATTTTCGAGGGAGGGTGAGTCCTGAGACTATTGAACAAGCAGAGGCTTTGATTACAGCTGAACTATCAGAAGCGAACGGTAGGGCAATACCATCGGTTATCGCTGAAGAGCAAGTGTCAGAGCCCCCACGATCTCTCACATTTGCGGAGGTGGTGGCCTCTGGTTCACAACTGTTAGCACGAACAGCACCAGCTCCATTGCCTTTGGTTAGTACCCCTCCAATTTTGGTTCGCCCAAAAGTGGGGGCACACCACATTGAAGTCCAAACCTCACCATCTCTTTTGGTGGAGAAGGTGGTGTCCAAGTCTCCTCCAAATCGGAGGGACTGGTCCTTTTGAGGGGGAATTGTCTCCCGCGGGATTACAACCAGCGCTCCAGCCCATACAGGCTCTAGCATTGTCACCACGAAAACAAAGGACTAGGAAAACGCGTACACACCAGTCCGAGGCTCTTGAAGGTGGCCAGCCCCTCGCTGGTGAGGGCATATATCACTGGAGGGATCGTGGTGTAGTGTCCATTCTACAACGGGATGGGTCACATAGGGAGTCAGTGGATTCGGGGGAGGAGAATTCTATTAATTCTTCTTTACCCCTCGCACAACATTGTGCCGCTACATCTGACCTTCTCAACATTCCAGCGTAGTGTTGTTTTCTGACCATTCTGACCTGGGATTCGAACAGAAAGTGTTCTCCACTCTCACGTTTTCTCGAAGAATATGAACATCTCAGAATCCGGGGGTCCCTTGGAACCTATTATAAAGGTGATACATGGTAGACCCAGTGATTCTCAACATTCCTCCCCAGTCGAATATAGACTAAGGGGAGAAGCAAATATTAAATCTCTACGGAGACCTATTGAGGTGATGGAACAAGGGGAACGTAGCTGTATTCAACATTCTCCCCTAGCGGCTCAACCACCGCTGGTGGATATAACTGAGGCTGGAACGCAGAGCCCTGCCCCTTTGACTCCCAGGTCGTCCAATCAAGCATGTCAATGCGAGTAGAAAGTTATTCGACTGGAGCTTAACACTGAGAAAGAGATTCGTCATTATTGGCGACTCCAATCTTCCACACAGAATTGTTTTGTCCTCATCAATTTTTCTAGGACTCTTCCTATGGAAGAACAACTTATGTTGGAACACATTAATGGACACATTAAAAAGAACATGAATTTTATTCCATTGCTTCCAACAGCTCAGTTTCAAGTGGAAGACGACGGCGTTCACTGGAGGTCGATGACCGCCAAGACCATGTTAACATATTGGGCAACCCATTTAAACTTACAGCTAGTGCTAGCCCAATAATGGGCCCCCATAAACTCATTATTAATCTTTCTGAGTCTTTGGCGTTCACTTCGGAACAAAATTCTGTTCTTTTGAAAGCTCTCTCTTTTATTCCCGCTCCCTTAGGTCTTAAAACTTAGAAAAAGGAATTGTTAAAAGACATGCAGAGAAAATTTTTTTGAAGGCAAGAAGAGTCAAAAAAACAAACTTCCGGCTGGACGCCGGCTCTCTCCAGTCTCCCGAAACAGATAACCCAAATTATTAGGGCAGATAATTATGCGTATCGTCAATTGCATTGGGGTCTTGGAGCTAAACCTAATTTGACCACAGAAGAAAAGAAAGCGTTGCATGAACTTCAAAAAAACAAAATATTGTTATCAAGCACGCAGATAAGGGGAATGCGGTTGTTATTCAAGATAGAGATCAGTATGTTTGGGAGGGACAAAGGCAGTTAGCAATTGTTGAACATTATCGTCCGTTGGAGAAACCTATTTATTTACAGACTATGAATTTGGTCACAGAGATACTAGAAGAAATGTACTCCAAAAATATCATTAGTGAACAGCAAAAGGAGTATCTCCTGGGAAACGGACCACCGAGACCCAGGAGATTTTATTTACTACCCAAAATACATAAGGAACCCAAAAATTGGAGTGTTCCATTTAAAATTCCCCCTGGCAGACCTACCGTGTCTGACTGTAATAGTGAAACATATTTTGTAGCAGAGTACATTGAACATTTTTTAAGTCACATTTCACAGAAACACCCTAGTTATCTGAAAGACACTTACGATTTTATTTCTAAAATTGTCCGTTTACAAATTCCTCCTAATGCTTTTCTTTTTACTATTGACACTGACAGTTTGTATACCAATATTGAGACCAAGATTGGTTTGGAAGCTGTAATGTATGAATAAGTTCCCGGACCCAAAAAGGCTGGATGAGTATATTTTGAAGTTATTAGAAATTAATTTTTAGAATTAAATAATAATAATATTTTATTTAAAAAAATACAATAGTTTATGATTGACTCACAAGAGGTCAACTTTCTGGATGTGGTCTCGTATAGGGGTCCTAAATTTCAGGAAACGGGGCATTTGGAATTATTCCTTTAGTGGCACATTTTTCTAATCAAAGTGTTCAACTCAATGCTGTGCTAAAATCTAATTTTCTTCAATTTCTCACACCCACACCTTATCTTCAACACCACAAACCCATTGCGGCATACAAATATAACAAAAATCTTTTGAACGTTTTAGTTCACAGTAAATTATATTCACCTTTACCAAAAGGCCAAATAGGCAAATGTAAATATTAAGTTTCTCTACGTTGGGTGATGAGTAAATCTACGAAGCAAATATTTCAACTGTTACAACCTTTGTCCCACCAAACAACTAATTGCGTCTACTTAATTTTTTGTCTCAAGTGCCGCAGACAGTATGTGGGCCAAACCAAGAATGAATTACGTGTCCGCATCTACCAACATGTTCACAATATTGTGCACAAAATTGAAAAGCGTAGACATGTGGTGCAACATTTTTTGCGTCATGGCCTTGCGGCCCTCAGGGCGACTGGACTCCAAGCGAATCCCCTCTGGTCATTACAGGACCGTCTCAGAGCTGAGAGGATGTGGATGAAACGCTTGGATACCCTCTACCCTAGAGGTCTTAATGAGACATAATGAGTTTTTGGGGTTTCTTTCTCCTATATTCTACGTTTTCTACAACCACATCCACACAAGCCCTAAACCTAACCAACCACACCTACACTAACTCTGAACCTAACTAACCACACCTACACCAACTCTAAACCTAACCAACCACACCTACACTAACCCTAAACTTAACCAACCACACCTACATTAACACTAAACCTTGGTTACCAGTCCTAAACCAAACCAACAACACCTACATATTTTATTTTATTTTATTAAGAGCTGTGTTTTTGCCCACTTCCCTGCTTTCGGTTGGGTTCTTAGTGGTCAGCGGAGGGAAGGACTGAGCATAACTAGGCCTGGGCCCTTCATTGGACCCTAACCCTAACCCCAGACTGGGCCCCGCCCCTAACCACTTAACCCTGCCCCTAACACCGCCCCTAATCCTAACCACTTAACACTGCCCTTAAAACCTAAACCCATACCTGGACTCGCCCCCAACCACTTAACCCTGCCCCTAAACCTATGTCCTTAAATATATTTTTCTGGATTCTTTTTCCTTAAAATTAAAAGCCTAGTTGCCACATGTCGCTAAGGCCATCTGGGGGCACAAATAGGCATAGGAATGGAACTTTTTTTAGAACAGGGACAGAATGGAGGAAGTTGAACTAGGATGTTTTCGAATCGAGATATTCTTAAAACCTAGATGCCGAAGGTTGCTAAGGTTGGGGGTGTTGTCCCTAACATCCTAACCCTAACCTTACCTAACCATAAAATTAATTATAATTACAATGTGACTTTTAACCCTAACCTAACTGGGACCTAACGCTGACCCTGATCCTAGCTCTAACCTAAACCTAATCTCTACTTGAGGGCTTAACGTAGTCCCCACTGGAAATTTATTCAGGTGGGGCTATGGTAGATATGAAAGGGAAGATTGGAGGGAGTGGTGCTGGGTAGGTGACCGAGTGGGCCCCTGGGTGGGCTATGCCATCAGTGGTGAAGGCTTGACTGAAGAACCACGTTGGGCATCACGCAAGGTGGACAGGCCACCGGGGAGTAACCGACTGCTGCATCCTGCCTAATAGATCCCCTGACCAGTCAAAAGTTGGATAAAAAAGCTTAAAAAAGCTAAAATGGACAGAGTAGGGAGAGGGTAATATAAGGGAGAGGTAATCAATTAGAGCAGAGTGGCGGATTGGGCAACACCCAATACCTTTATGAGATATTACAATCTCAGAGTTGAGTCGGATTTGTCCCGTGTTTTCTCAGGTCCAAGCCAGTAGAAACTCTGTAATGCGGTGACAACTGACCAGGTGGACCGCTTGCATCTAGAGCCTTTTCCCTCCGATGAGATAATACCGTGCACTTTTACCTCAGGAGATCCCACTAACTCGGATCCCTTGATGACTCTTCCCTAGCCCTCTGGTCCACGAATTCAGCAGAGGAATTCGTCGAAGTGAGCGACAGACGGTGAACGTCTAGGTTACAGATGTAACCTCCATTCCCTGATGGAGGGAACGAGACGTTGTGTCTTCCCGGCCACGTCGCTGAACCGAGCCACTGTTACGGCCGAACCTCATTGTCGGCTCCTCAGAAAAATCATGAATGAAACAGATGCATTTCCCTCCCTTTATACCCATATGTCCGGGGTCGGGACATGCAAATTCTGTCTGCCAATTTCACATTGGCCTTTTCTCATAGATCAGAGATGCAAAAGGCTCTCAAGAGAGACCCCTAGTGTCGCTTCTTCGACACAACATCAAAGTGAGCGACAGACGGGGAACGGAGGTTACATCCATAACCTAGACGTTATAAAACATGAGCTGTATACATGTTTAATTTAATTTATTATAAACCGTTATACATTTGAGTCTTTGGACTCAATGTTAGAAGAGTGATTTGTGAGAACATTTTGAGATGAATGCATGTTTAAACGTTCTCTGAGCTTGGTAGACTTTTATTTTCAAAAAGCACCACATGTCCCTTCCAGTATTTGTAATCATTGGACAATGTGCATGAAACAGATAAAGCATCAGTCAATTGTTTGCACTGATGTTCAAGTCAATGTCTATATTAACATGAGAAAATCTGACATAATTTCAGTTAATCTCTCCACAGACTGGACAGAGGTGAGCTATATGTATTACTACTCCAAATCAATCTGAGTGCCACTCTGTTTATATAATAATGGCCTCCTTATTGTCCAAAATGTTGTGTGATGTGATGACATTACTGTATCTCACAGACTGCTTTACATAATTACTGTTACAGAATATTAATTGAAAGTTTTTTCGCTCTAAAGCAAAAAACAAAACAAAAAATAATGTTTATGAAATATGTTTTTAAATTATTAGTTCTAAAGTGGATAAACATGCAACATTCGAATGAAAACAAAATGAATGCATTTGCAGCATTTATTCATTTAAATGTGTTTCAAGAACAGCCTTCGTAATACAACATAACATACATGTAGTCCTCATCTTCAGACACAGAGTTTGATTGGCTCTTGTGTCGGCAACCTTTTATTATGTCACACAAGCACATCAGTAACTATGGCAACAAATGAGTCTTTAAGCAAATATATTTACATATTATACAGATTTCAGAACCAACATGAAACTCTTTTCTCTATTGTTTTACTGGCTTAGCTTTGGTATATTCTCAAACATTTCCTGCATCTTTTCAGACCATTTGTTACTTTTTAGATCATTTGGGATATTTGTTATTTTTGGGGTTCTGAATAAAATGATACAAGGTCCAAATATAGTGAAGCGCACACATGGCCTAAAATTGATATTGCATTTCCTTCTCACAAGAGAATTCATCACCTTAAAGGCAAAGCAACATTCACGTACAGTGTAGATTATAAGCTCTGTTTCCAGCCTAAGCAAAGAAATCTGAGGCAAGGCAACTCCATAATATTTTAGGCAACTTCTACGTTGAAGCAATGAACACACTCAACTGAGCAGCATATGCAACATGTAAACTCATACATAATGTCTTACAACATGATCAATTATTGCACAGCTACCCATACATTTGCATATAAAGTAAATCAGAATACTGAACCACACCTAAAATGAATACAACAGCAAGTAACATTATGTACACCTCTGAATGATGCAAAATGACAGAGCGTGAATCTAAGAAAGCAGCGAACGAACACCTCTGATTGTGATTGGCTACGTGATTGTGACATCAGCAGCTCTGGTCCCACCAATACCCTGCCAAAGTTTGTCATCTGTAGAAATGTGGAGAACACGGTCATTGGTTATATTCACACAGGAACAGCTGTACAAAAACCAATGCCAGTTTATTTTCGTGTGTCCTCTTAACCAGTGCATTTATTCACTCACCAGTTAGTTTCATTTCTTTCTCAAGTCATCCACCATTTAACGGTTAACTGGCATAAACAATTGCCAAGACGTCTGGAAGCTCATATGTATTGAACAACAGAATTGTTACTGAGGGTTTATTGAGGGCAGTTTACATACAGGTGTCCACATCACCGCTCTCAATGGGACATTTAAAGCAAAATGAGGGAAATTAACCGTCTAAACTTTGGCACGTTTTGGTGATCTTCACAAACATAGGTGCTAGTTTGCGTTTAATAAACCTCCCATGCAAATACTAAATACAACATTCCACTTTTGTCAGTAATACTGGAGGATGACAATAATAATAGTGTGAATATTACCCATACTTGGGGTAAAACAACATTCTGTGAAAACTCACATTACGTTATTGCACATGCTGCTACTATATCGTTTGAAGACGGGCCGCTGCGGTCAGTGCTCGGAGGTTACAGTGCTGCTCTCATATAACCAGCTGTGTGGCTGTTTTCACCTAAAATCCCTGAAATACTCCAGGGAATTCAGCAGCAGTCCAGTTCATCTGTCAGAGCAGCAGAGCGCTGAATTATAGACATTGGACAGTAAATGTGTCATAAATACTTTTCTGTAAGTGTCTTCTCACAAACACTTCACCAACAGGCATCTAGACTTTTAACAGTCTCTACTTTAACGTGGCATCAACACATTCAATGGCAACCAGGATGCACAATATAGTAATTTCTGAAGGCAAGAACTTGTTCTTTGTTTCAAGTGGGAAAGGAAAAAGGAAAGAGGAAAAATGAAAAGGGGAAAGAGAAGATTAAAAGGGAGAAAGAATGGGAAAAAGGGGAAAAGATGAAGACAGAGGCGGCTAAGGCGGGTTAGTTAGAGGTGTTGGCTGGTTTAATGGCAGACAGTTGGTTTAAGGCACTCCCTGCCTTGCTTCTTAGTGGACTGCAGACCGACTGTTTCCATGGTGATGTCAGCACATGCAGGGGTCACACGACCCCAATCAGAAGACCCTGCAGAGACACCTTTGAGGACTTTACCTGGAAAACAAAGTGAACAATCTTAAACACATCAAAATAACCCATCAGCATGGTTGCAAGAATGATGATGCATTTGTGTAAGAATTCCTGCGGTTAATTCAGATGAGATTGTCTGTAGACGCACATCTAAATGCTGTTCTCTGTTAGTGCACATGCTGTTGTGTTCAGTGACTGTGATGCAGGTCAGCAGCATGTGTGAAATGTGCAACACAAGTCTGAAATTAACACCAAACCAAAATCAATTTAGACGTTCAAGAACTCTGCATCATCTCTACTAATCATGAATCTATTAATGAACAGAAATATTTTAATTGTTTGTGTTCAGAATTATGTGAAATAGGAAAATATTCATTTCAAGAGGCAAAGCACTGGAAAATGTAACATTATATCTATAATATTATCTATTCTTTACATCCGAATTCTCAAAAAATGGTTCTGACTGGATAAATCATGAGTAAAATCATGAGCATTAATTTCACTTTTACAACCATGCATTACAAAACCACCAGTGTTAAATCAACACTTCTCAGTGTTCATATGTGTCCACACTACCGGAGTGTAAAACTAAAGTAGTGAAACTCCTCTGTGTAGTGATGAATGTTCACCCACTGTTAATGAGTCAACTGAAAGAAAGAGGAAGGGACAAACCAGCACACAAATTGAACTTCCAACATGATTGAGCCAAAGAGACTGCAGATGTCAAGGCTTAAAGCGGTTACATTTGGGTCTGTTTCTTTCCCTAAACGATCATATGGTTTCAGAAGACATTGATTCAACCACTCGTCGTGTGGATTACCTTTATGGCACCTTTATGTGCTTTTTGGAGCTTGAAAGTGTTGAGCCGCATTGACTTACAGTGTATATATCCACATCATATCTACATGAAAATATCTTTGTGTTCCGCAAAAGAACGTCAGACGAGTTTGAGATCACTAATGAAAACGTTCTTCCCTTTAACACTGGTGGTGTGTCACACGTCTCATAATCAAACTGCACAGAAATGTGTGAAACTGTGATAATGTCAAAGCAACAGAAATGCACACATCACAACCCAGACTGTTACCATGGCAAAGAGAGGAAGAGGAGGAGCTAAGAGAGGAAATCCTGAGCTCATTCTTCTGGATACAGAAAACAGCAGAAAGGAAGAAAGGGAGGAACAGAAAGCATAAAGACAGAGAGATGAAGGACAAACACTGTTTGGTAAATCTCGCTCTACAGCAGGATTACGCAACATTCAGAATTGAAGAATTGCCTTTCGAAACATGAATGTGAGTTGAACTGACCATGTCCCACAGGAAGTTGTATAAAAAATGACAGGAAGAACATTATATTGAATTACAATTCTAAGACATTCAACACGGTCTCACAGCAGAATAATTCCATCAGTCCAAAACTTCTCAGATGCGCATTTTCAATGTGGCTATATATTGTTTACCTTTAGGTGAAGGTATTCAAGGTATTTTGAAGACTTTGAGGTAAATTAGAGAATTCTGGTAAATGAAGCGCACTTTCACTATGGTCCATAAAAGTTACTATTAAATATAATGACATTTATATGAACGTAATACTCATGTGTATAGGTGCCATTTTAAACATTGATTATTAATATCATCTAATGTTTTAGGAAATTGGCAAATATTTTTATGGGTAATTCATACAGAAAACTACACTTATGGGTCAGTCTGATATGCAACCAAAAATGTGTTACAGATCAAATATAGAAATACTTTTTCACAATTGGAACTTATAAATGGACAGAAAGTCACCATCAAAGCTTATGCTTGACACATTTAGCTGTACACATGGTAAAAAATAATAATAAAAGAGAGAATTTGAATTAAAAAAAATTATGGAAGTTTTATAAATTTTCAAGACTTTTCCAGGCTTTGAAAAACATTTTAATATCCCTGATATTTCCAGGGTTTCCATGACTGTAGGAGTCCATTTGCAACCTCATTTCACATTCAGGAAGTGGATTGTAAAATCGTTCTCAGTTCTGAACGGCTGCTGCTGTACAAAGAGCTTAATTCTCACCTCTAGATTCGCTCGAGCTTTTCTCAGCACATCTCGAGTCCTGGACACTGTTAGATAGATGAGCTCATTAAAAATCAAACACTCTCTGACACTATCATTAACATATTTAAAGAGATAGTTTAACCTAAATGACAATTCTATCATCATTTCCCCTCATGTCACTACAAACCTGTGTGTTGTTATTGCTTATTTTTACATACAAGAACACTTCATAGTGAGCTTGACTTTCCCACTCCAAAAAGGACAAAAAAAAAAAAATCTATTAAATAAAAGCTTCTATCATGAAGTCTGATGTCACATATATGTATGTACAGTATGTATAAGTAACACATGAGTCATTTGGACTACTTTACTTTTTTGTGTTTTTATCTTATTTCTGAAGTTTAAAAGCCTCAGTCCCGTTCATTGTAATTGCATGGAAAGAAGCGCCAAACTTTTCTAAATGTATCTCTTTGTGTTCCACAGAGGGCAGGAAGACAAATGGGTTTGAAATAACATGAGGGTAAAAACTTATTTAGTTACTCATTTTTGGGTGAATTATTTGACCCGTTTATACTCACGCTGGTTGGCGATGAAGGTCTCCATGTTCTCTTTGGTGCGGTTCGAGCTGCGCAGACGTTGGATGGTTCCCTGCAGAACTTCCTCCTGCTCGGTGATACGCAGACGCAGCGACTGGATCTCTTCCCGCATGGACTGCTCCTGTGAGTAAACAACCGCCACAATGACAATTTAAGTTTGATTTTATTTTTAGTGATCTATAATTTGTGACTATATATGGGTAATTGACATATCCTGCACTTGATCTAAAACTATATTAAACTGCATTAAATGTGGCTTTTTTGAGCTCGTATAGAGACTATAAGGAATACTTTTAAAAATGTATTTGTCAAACTGCACGACCATTTAAATTAACTAAAAGCAAGAAGGCTATTATAAAACTGAGAAATCTGATTGGATGAGCTGCTCCCAAAGCCGTTGTAAGATGCTGATAAATGCACATCTGTGAATGGTGATTTGTGTTAAATTTGTTTTATGAAGCTAAATTTAAGACTTATTTATAGACCTTTTTAAGACCAATTAAAGAAAATATATATATATATATATATATATAATATATTCTTCACTTTAATGTGTGTGTGTATATATATATATATTTAATTATCACACACATTAAAAACTACACCTCTCTCTCTCTGCCCCTCCCTGTGAGCCCTCCAAAAATGCCAAATATTTGCCCCATTTCCCCACAAATGAGTCCAAATTCCCCAGTCTTCTAGATGACCCTTCTTCAAAAGGCACCACCCTCCCCCATCTCTGAGCACCACTCCGGTATTGAGGACGCTCCAGACCCTTGCATCTCGAGATGCAGACTTGATGTTTTTTTAGAATACCAAGTTTAAATCTTTCTCCCATAATCTCTTGATAGAAATGTAAAGCTCCATCCCCGAGATGAACAGGGAGTAATGCACTGATGCCTATTGACCTTTCCCAAAAGCAGTAATCACCCCTCCCAGAGTATCTGCCACTTTAGGGGGTGGTGTATGCTACTCCCAAAAATAGTACAGTGCAGGTGGCGCTGCTGTAAATACCTAAAGAACTGAGACCTGGGAATCCCAAAATGTTGAACCATATTTTTAAAAGAGCTGTAACAGGTAGTTGAATTTTGGAATACAGTTCATTTTAATAAAATTAACCTACAATCACAGATAAATGTAATGAAGCCCACCTGCCCACATCACTTAAAAAGCTTTTTATTAAATGGTCAAAATGAACTCAGACAAATTAGCTGGGAATAAAATACCCAAATATTTAATGCCCTGTTTGGGCCACTGGAAGGCACCGGCTGAAAAGCTGTTATTGGGCAGTACATTGTCGGAGCCAAATTCAGATTTAGACCAATTAACTCTGTATCCTGAGAATTTAGAAAAGGAATTAATAATTCTTTGAGGCAAGGCATAGATCTAGTGGGGTCGGTGACGAATAATAAAATATCATCTGCATAAATCTGAAGCTTATGCGCCACACCTCCCGCCGTCACCCCTGGAAAATCTTCCTTATCGCGGCTGCTAATGGTTCCAGGGCAAGACAGAACAATCATGGGGGAAGAGGGCAAGCCTGGTTCCCCTATCCAGAGTAAAATAATCTACTGGATGCCAAATATTCTACCATAGCCTGATCATTCGCCACTGATCACATGATACTGATGAAACGCCTGATGTGATCAGAAGAGCTGCGGCCCCAAATAATCCCCACCTGATCTATATGTATAAGAGATGTCATGACTACTTAATCGGTTAGCCAAAAGTTTTTACAATATTTTAATGTCTAGCTGGATCAGGGAAACTGGACGGTAACTCTTACACTCGGTTGGATCTTTGTCCATTTTAAGAATCAGACTGATCCGGGCTTGTGTCATGGTTGGGAAGTTTTCCATTCTTTAATGTTTCTGTATAAACTTCTAACAAAAGGTGCAGCCAGTTCTGTAGCATAAGATCTAAAATATTCAGGGGGAAAGCCATCTGCACCCTGAGCCATAATTAAGGCCTTAATTACCTCGCCAAACTCCTGCAAGATTATCTCAGAATCAAGATAATTTTTATCCTCAGTCGTCAGTTATCCTCAACAGTCCCACGACTCAAATTATGACTGTCTTGCCCTGAATAACCAAAACTCCACCTTCCACGACAAAATAGTGTTATATCTGTATTACAATCGGGTCAATTCTCTGAGGCCATGAGATGACATTCGGCACTTTTAATATTCCCTTCCAACTCCACGAGTTCTTGTGTTTTGGATATTTTGGTGAATGAGGCGTACTGTGTGATCCGACCCCTAAGAACTGCCTTAAATGCCTCCCAAGCCCCGCCCACCGAGCACTGAGGACCAGTTGGTCTCCATATAAACGTTGATTTCAGCCTTTAACATCTGTTGGAAATCAGGATTTTGCAAAAGGGAAACATGAAAGCGGCAACTATATGATTTCTTTTTCTCTGTATGTGGCAACACCTCTAAACTCATCAGGATGTGATCTGAGATGTTTACAATTGAGCAATCAACAACTGATGAAACGAGGGACTAATATATAAAAAATTATGTATTCTAGAATAAATCTTATGGACTGATGAAAACAATGTATAGTCCCTCCCAGATTAAAAGTGTCTAAAAATCCTTAAAACAAGATACATTTACTTGAGAAGCAACATATAATATATTTAGACGTATTTATATTTATATTTAGAAGCATTCGGGCCCTCACAACCAGACTGTGTAACAGCTTCTTCCCACAAGCCATCAGACTCCTCAATACTCAGAGACTGGTTTGACACACACACACACACACACACACACACACACACGTCCTGAGTTGCACTTTAATTACTGTCACTTTATACCTGTCTGCTACCTCAATAACTGCTGTGTGCATAGAACACTATCTCATAGTATGTTATGTTTACATTTGGCATTTTTAGTAACTGTAATCTTTTTGCACTACTGTGTACTGGTCGGTGCTGCACTGTCTATCACTGTGCCTATTGTAATGGTCATTGTTAGTAATTTATTGTACTGTCCCGTACTTTTTGCACACGTTTGCACGTGCACTTTATTTAGGTACTTTATTTAGTCTGTGTAGTCTCATGTGGTTCTGTGTTTGTCCTATGTTGTTTTATGTAGCACATGGTCCTGGAGGAACGTTGTCTCATTTCGCTGTGTACTGTGCTAACTGTATATGGTTGAAACGACAATAAAAACCACTTGACTTGGCTTGTCTACCCTCCCTCACCTTTCTGTTCACTTCAATCCATCTTTAACTCACAAAAAAAACAAAAACAATTCTCTCTTATTAATAAAGCTGCATATTGCCAATTATCTTCACGATTGTGGCACGGTGGAGGGCGGGACCGGCGCGTGATTGCGCACGCCCGGTCCCGTATCAGGCTAAATTGAGCCGTCAAGAGGGTTAAAGGCCACTCGCAGACGGTGATCGAGAGAGAGAGCTTAATCAGCAGACATGTCTGCTGTCCTATATGTTTGTTTTAAGTTCTTCATTAAATTATTATTTATGTTGACAAACCGGTTTCTCGCCTCTTCCTTGCCCATGAATTATGATCTGTTTTACATTGGTGCCGAAACCCGGGAAGGAAGAGGGATGCGCCGTAGCGGAGTTCTCGCCACTTCTCAATTGAGCAGCCGCGGCCATCTGCCGGGGGACGGAGGAGCCCAGCCACCTGGACGCGGAGGAACGGCCGCCGACCGCGAGGGGAGGAGGGGCTCCTGGCCGACCGCCTGGAGTGGTTAGGGCCGCTGCCAGGGGCGGGGGAGTCACCTACTAGCCGCTGGAACGCGGCGGGGTTGGAGACTGCCGACCGCGTGCGGGGAGGGGCTTGCCGCCGACCGCCTGGAGCGGGAGAACCGCTGCCAGGGGCGGGGGGAGGCCCCTTCGACACCCCGGGAACGCGGCGGGGCGTTCCGTCCGCCAGGGGCTGAGGACTGCCTCCGATCTGCCCGGAGAGGCGCGGCTGTTGTCCTGAAGAGGGTGGAGAAGTGGCTGAGGAACGAGCTACGGCGTATCAGAGAACCGGCGAGTACGTTTTTTTTTCTTTCTTTCCTTTAATCTCTCTCTCCTCTCTCTCTCGATACCGCTCTGCGTTGGCCTTTTCCCTCTTTTTTAAATTATGGTGTTTGTGGGAGGGGAGGTACTGCCCAGTGCAGGAACCCTCCCCCCCCCCTATTTGTAATTGTTGTTTCCCTCCCCTTGCCCCCTCCCTCGTCCAGGCTGATGGGGATGCCCCCCCCCCCCCCGGGGATGTACGTCAGGCCGGGGGTCCCCAGCCTGAGAGAACGGGGGAGGAATGTGGCACGGTGGAGGGCGGGACCGGCGCGTGATTGCGCACGCCCGGTCCCGTATCAGGCTAAATTGAGCCGTCAAGAGGGTTAAAGGCCACTCGCAGACGGTGATCGAGAGAGAGAGCTTAATCAGCAGACATGTCTGCTGTCCTATATGTTTGTTTTAAGTTCTTCATTAAATTATTATTTATGTTGACAAGCCGGTTTCTCGCCTCTTCCTTGCCCATGAATTATGATCTGTTTTACAACGATAAGAAATGTACAGTGACATATATTATGATTCAATAAGTCACAAATCTAGCTGCATTAAGCGTGTGCGCTCGAGGGACGAGCATCCCGTGACAGAGTGTGCATCAGCTGGTGCAGTTTCGATCTCTCTTAGATCAGGACATTCACACGACTCATAGAAGAGGTGCTGACCACACAGAGAGTTTGTAGTTATTAAGATGATCTGCTTCCTTATTTTTTGAACTTTAATAAAGCTATAACGCATTAAATATAATTGCATTTAAGATGTAACACCGGGGTGTTTCCTTTAAAGATCTCCGACTCCGCATTTTCAATAATGAGAGTGCTTCTGTATTAACTTATTTGGTATTTTTGTGTAATTCCCTCATTCTTTGTGATCTACATCAGTTGAAGCTGTTTGGAAAGTTTTGAGTGCATCTGTGATCGGTGTAATTCTTCTTCCCCTCAGTCAGTCGTGAACTGCAGAGCTGCTCTCCTGCATCATAATT
Source organism: Moxostoma hubbsi (assembly GCA_032164185.1). Taxonomy (NCBI): domain Eukaryota; kingdom Metazoa; phylum Chordata; class Actinopteri; order Cypriniformes; family Catostomidae; genus Moxostoma; species Moxostoma hubbsi. The sequence goes on along the minus strand of JAVLUX010000054.1, from coordinate 539,903 downwards.
AATGTTTAATGTGATCTCATGTTATGCTAAATGAGATCAAACGACTATTTGACAATGATCATTTTTGTTGAAAACGCCGACTAATCATTTCAGCCCTACTTGACATATTAGAAAAATTAGATGTCAAAAACAAAACCACAAAGACCACATTCCACACTGGTGCAACAATCAACCTCCAGAACTTTCCCCACAAAAAAAAATGAAAAAATAAAAATGTGTGCACCAACCTTGCTTGACAGTGCTTAACAGCATCCATCCCTCCAAACAGGCCATGCATGTCCACGAGATTCCCCGCGACAACCTTGTCGTCGGACCGCTCAACCGGCCTCCTATTTAACTACATTTCAGCCAGTTTCTATAGCACATCTATCTGATGTAATCTCAAAGATGAAGTGCTCAAAGTGTAAGATGGATGTTCTTCCTTCTCGTCTTTGCAAAGATGTTTTTGCAACTGTAAGTACTACTGTGATAATCATTTATCAACCAGTTTTAAATGCCAGTTTTTGTTGTGCAGCCTTTGCTTAAAAAATCCATCTCGATCCAGCTACACCCAATAACAACTGGCCCGTTTCAAAACTGTCTGTTGTGTATTCTCAGCTATACTCTTATTTGCATTCATTTGATATTTTAGACATGTTCCATTCTGGATTCAGATCCTTCCATAGTACTGAATATGTTCGGTTGAAGGTCAAAAATGACATCTTACTCTCACTTGAGACTGTGTTATTCTGGTTTTATTGGATCTCAATGCTGCTTTTGAAACTATTGACCATGTAATTCTCGTCTGGAGTGTGTGGTCAGCATACAGGTTATGGCTCTACAGTGGTTTGCATCTTACCTGAGAGAAAGGACTTTCACAGTAAACTTATGGAACTTTTCATATTCATCCTCCCCTTTATCTTGCGGTGTCCCTCAGGGATCCTTTATTGTTTTCCCTTTATATGCTCCCCCTGGATTCCATTTTTAAGAAATATAATATTTCCTATCATTGCTACGCTGACGACTCGACTTGATTCACCAGTTAGACCTGATAATAGATGCTCTTTTGAGACTCTCTTTAATTGTCTTGAGGACATTAAAAGTTGGATGACAAACAATTTTCTTCAGCCTACCAGCTGAAACCAGGACATAATTAAATTCAATTGCTGGGACACCGGGACACACCTCTTAAAACCGGGACTGTATTGGTAAACTGTGACGTCTGGTCACCCTACTTAACCTAATGATAAAACAATCCCTCATGCAACATTTAATGGCATGACCTTATGAATGTAACGATCCGAGGCCTTTTTAAGGCCTTAATTTGCATAAAGGTTTTAAGACTTTAAGAGTTCTTTAAACTAAACCACCAACCATTAAGAGAATGAACTATATTACTTGTGGAAGAATTGTGTATTCTGATCATTGTTAATTATATTAATAATAATTATTAATAAATATTATTGAATTGATTAAACATTGGTATTTTTTAAAATTATACACACACACACACACACACACACACACACACACACACACACACACACACACACACACACACACACACACACACATATATATATATATTATACAAAGTGGCTGTAAATGGGGCATTTAACAGTGTCTGTGACTGGTGGGCATTAAAGTTAAATACCCTGATTAAAACATCTAAGTCCATGGACACATTATGCATATACCACTCTGCCTTACAAAGGCTAAACACAGTAACTACACGTTCAACAGTCAAAACTGAGTTATGAGTGAAATCGTGTCTGTGTGGGTCTGACTCGAATATATGCTCAGATTCAGAGAAAATATGTACAGATACAAACTCAACCTGTTTTAAACTCAACCAGCTTTGTAGCGCAGTAGCTATTTCTAAAATAAAGATGAAGTTCAAACCCTCTGGATGAGGTGGGCAGGGCCATTGCTGCTTGGTAGCGCCGCCCGCCAGAACATCTTGAGCAGAGATACGGCCTCCTCCAGAATCTGTCGTAAAGTCTTCGTGTCGGAGAGCAGCGTCTTCACCGTGCTATAGTCCAGACACTGGAACAGAAAGAACATGTTAAACATCCGTTGTAGGTGAAACTGCTGTGATTTGTCAGATGAGCATCAGCATTACCTTCCTAGCATTCCCGGCGCTGACATCCAGTAGGGCACTATTGAGACAGGACTGCAGCGCAGCCTCCATGTGCTGAAGGAGCCCTCGGCCTTCCAAAACCTGCTGCTGAAGCGCGCTGTAGTCATCCACGTGACCAATCACATGACGGCCATTACGATGAGCGAATGAGCCATCCGGAGCTTCTCCTTCCAGATCTGCATGAGGCTCGAGTGAGTCTGAGATGAGACGAGCTTATTAGCAGATGGACATCCAGTTAAAAAACAAACTACAACTCCTGATGCAATATCGCTCATTGCTAACAGTTGATCAGTGCTGTGTAAATTATTAACCAGGACTCGAGCAAAAATGCCCCTGTTGTGAATTCTGATTGGTGAATCATTACATTCTGTACTCATATACAGATTTATCAAGTATATAATTGACTGTTGTCTCAGGCAGGTGATTTCCTAAATACTGTAACTACAGAAAAGGAAGTGTCTCTCCACAGTGCAGAATAATCATGTGCAATATCTTATTCAGTCATATTTATAATTAACATGCCTAACCTCTTCTGCATATTACATTCCCTTGTGTATAAGTGTATAGAGTCTATTTACATACTGTATTCTGTGCTACTGTGCATTTCTATAATATATATATATATATAATGTGATTTGTAACGTATTCTGTTAGATTAATCAAGGTCAGTAATGTAATCTAAGTACTTTGGATTACTTCAGCACTCGTAGATTTTTTTCACTGGTTTTGACTATAAAAACTCAAAATACACATTAAAAATACATTCTCTGAAAAACTGAAATATCTTATGCAGTTTTGTTTCTAAAACAAGATTAATCAAAACGATAGATATTTTTACAGGAATTATTATCAAGAATATGATGTTTGCCCTAATATCAAAGATCTTACTAGGAAAAAAAAAATTATGATCCAACGATGATCGTGTCTGGTAACGTGTGCATGTAAAATGAATAGAAATAGCATTTTAGCTTAGTGTAAAGCTAACAATTTACACAAGATTAATTTCTATTTCTTCTGTTTCTAACTTACTTCAAACTTAAGGCGGGAGCACACTGTACGAGCGACATTATGTCCGACTATATGATACACATCGTAGCAACTGTGGTCCCAATCGAGGTTAGTGTGAACATGACTTTACTTCTCTGTCTGCTCGTATGAATGAACACATCATCAGAAAGTGTTTCACCGCTGCTCAAATGCACTTTAGATCATTTATATGTATAAATGTTTTACATCTGAAATAACTAAATATTAAATGAAACAAATGACAATAAAATGCAAAGTAATCTCTTCAGTAATCCAAATACTTTTGAATGTAACTATTCTAATTACCAATGATTTAAATTGTACCTGTAGTGGAATAGTTACTTATATTTTGTATTTTAAATACGTAATCCTCTTACATGTATTCTGTTACTCCCCAACCCTGAGTGTGTGTATATATATATATATATACTGTATACGTATAGTATAATCACATATTTATATTGAATTATTATCTGTGTCTTGTATTCTCTGTGCACATCTGTCATCAAGACAAATTCCTTGTGTGTAATCAAATGTTTTCTTCATATATATATATATATATTTGTCAAGTAGCCGTGCAATAAGAGGGATAACATACAGTCAGCCACGCATTATCACAAAATAAACCCTTTAAGGAAATTAGATTTACAGAGTTGGGTTTTCTGTATGGTTAGAAAATATCTTCCCTCATAAAGGTCAGCAGTGAGTTTTGTTATTTCTAAATTATACAATGAAAAGTCATGCGGTGAGCAGTTAGCATTCACACACCGTTAGCATTCAGCGTGTTCTCCTCCAGCTCCGAGTACGGCGAGTAAGGCGGTCCTGCGGAAAATGGACCCACATCTCTCACGGGAGGAGAGGGTGAGGGGTCTGAAGAACACGGCAACCAAGTGAGAACAAAACACACACACAAACCACGTCCATTCACATACTGATTATTAGAATTACACATCTCTGTTTACACATGCTAATAACATGCATCTCAGTGAGCACTTGTGCTCAGATTTCAAGGTGAGGGTGTCTGATTTCATGAAAACACACATCAATTACTACAACAGTGTGTTACCACATCATATGATAAAGCACAAAAATGTTCACTACACAATGTTGCTCCCAAATGCACTCTTTTCACTTCCCTTTCCTCCTGTTCTATAAGTCCCCATATCATTTTAACTGTTAACTTCTCATTAAATTCTGGTTCTGTTCCCTCTGCACTAAAAATGGCAGCAATCACACTAGTCCCTAAATAGCCTGGATGTGATGCCTCTGATCTGTCAATTTATAGGCATATATCTAACCTACCTTTTTTGGCAAAGGTTCTGGAGCGTTGTTGCAGCCCAGTCACACAATTACCTGTCTCAAAATAATTTATTAGGACCTTTTCAATCAGGCTTCAGAAGTGGCATAGCACCGAGACTGTCTTGTTGAGGGTCATGAATGACCTCCTTATTGCAGCCGATACAGCTGCATGCAGTATTTTGGTCTTGCTAGACCTCAGTGCTGTATTTTACACTATAAGCCATTCTATCCTACTGGGTAGGCTGCATAGTTAGCATGGTCTCTCTGGGACGGGGTTGGACTGGTTCAGATCCTATTTAACGGATCGCTCTAAGTTTGTTATTCTGGGTAATAACAAATCAGAGACTGTACCAGTAGGTCAGGGCGTTCCCCAGGGATCAGTGTTGGGCCCCACTCTATTCAGCATTTATATGCCTTCCCTCGGGCAGATTATTGGGAAATATGGCCTTGGGAACCATTGCTATGCTGATGATACTCATATTTACGTTAGCACTAGCCCTGATATCACCTGCACTTGAACTGTTATGACTGAGTGCTTGCAAGAAATAAGAACTTGGGTGCAGCATAACTTTCTGAAACTGAATTGTCCCCCAATCTGAGTTTATGCTCATTGGTACACCGGCTGCTACTCGTAAAGTTGACCATCCTAAATTGTTGGTTGATAACAGCCTGGTGCTTCCCACTTCTCAAGTGTGGAACTTTGGCATTGTCTTTGAAGCTCAGCCAAGTATTGATCCACACACTGCCACCTTAAAAAAACGTTACCCGATTTAGGCCCTTCCTCTCTCTGGCTGATGCAGAAAGGCTTATGCCTTTATTACCTCTGGGCTGGATTATTGTAATGCCCTCTTTTCAGATCTACCAGCAAAACCCATAAATAGTCTTCAGAATATTCAGAACTCTGCTGCTCGTGTTCTTACACTTCTCAATATCAACACATTATCTCTGTGCTCTTACGGTTGCATTGGCTTCCCATCAATGCACGTATTGATTTTAAAACTCTCATTTTAACTTATAAAGCAGCTCATGGGATAGCACCAGTGTATCTTTGCAACCTTGTTGCACTTTATACTTCCTCTCGTCCTCTCCGTTCTGCTAACACACTTCAGCAGTCCTCCTGCAAACTTAAATCGATGGGGAAAGAGCTTTCTCCTTCAGAGCCTGTAAGCTATGGGACGCTCTTGCTTTTTCCATTAGAAATGCCCCTAACCCATGGACTGTTTTAAGAAGTTGCTTAAAACTTATTTGTTTAAGGGAGTCTTTTATTAACTCGATTGTTTTGTTAAGTTTATATTTTAATCTTGTAGCACTTTGAGTGTAAGAAAAGAGCATTATAAATAAAATGTATTTAATTTATTTTCAGTACACAAACAACAGCATTAACTGAGAATCAGTGCATGTTACCGTGGAGCAGCTGGCGACGGTAAAGCGCATCCCGCAGTGGGCTGGCAGGTATAAGGGGAGACGGCCGTTGCCCGCCAAACAGCTCGAGCTGTTTCTGCAGCTGAAGACGGAGGGCGCCGTTCTCTTGCACACTGCGCTCCAGCTGAGACTTTAGCGCTCGAACTTCTAGCAAAAGCGCCCCTAACTCCACTGACGGGTACTGCACCTCACACACGTATCCTAAACAAACAGAAAGGGAGACAGAAAGAGCACCTTTGTAAAAACATTTCACCAAGTGGAAATAATCAAAAATTGCTTCATTAAAGTCATTTTGAACGGGTGCCATGTGCATATTCAAACTTGACACAATAAGATCGGCAGACAGATTGTTCTAAGGGGATGAGATTTGGCTGGAGCACCCTCGTTTCGGGAGTGGTGCACAGAGATGGGGAGGGTGGGGGGCGGCAAGGGCGAAATAGTCAATCACACATTGGGGGGGACAGCTGTGGGACTTTCTGTGTTGACACTAAACAGATCCAAAGGGATCCTGAGTGCTGTTTGGCTGATTGATACCTGTGGTATATGAGATTGTATACCACAGGCATGATATGATATCTATTTGTAATGCACTATTTGTTTTGGAAACTGGTTTATTACAGCAATGAGGCATCTCAGGGTTTCGTGATATATGGCCAATATACCAGAGCTAAATGCTGTATCCAGGCACTCCACGATGCATCATGCTAAGAAGAGCTCTTAGCCATGATATATTTGGCCATTTACCACAACCCCTCATGCCTTTTTGCTTAAGTATCTACAGTATTTAAAGTACTTAAAGAAAATCACATTTTCTAAAAATCTAAATTTCTTTAAATAATAAAAAAAATCTAAACTCTAGCCATTTATTTCCCTTCATGATTCTCCTAAGAATGGCCACGATGCACATATTCTTTTTCCTCCAAACTTTGCTTTTTTGATTCAGCAATTAAATATTGTTATTAGTGGGGGCTTAATACCCCATCTTACCCTATACATTCACTCACAATGTCAGTTAAGATCTGTTAATGTCAGTCTGGTGTCCTGTACCTTAGAACATGTTAAATTAACTAACTACTCTGTTAATAATGCCTAAAATCTCCAGAAACTTATTTTCATTTTTTTTTTCTTTCGAAAGAAATTACAGATGTCAGCTGCTGCAGTCTTTCTCTTGTTCATTTTTGGCCACTACTGTGAAATACAACACCAACGCAATTCCAAAGGGATGAAAATGATGAAGGAAGAAAGAACAAATGGCAGGACTCTAAAATAACTTGCTAGATAACCCAATTCAGAGAACAGGAAGGTGGCCCAAAACGTTAGCTGTCAAAGCTGGGTTTGGTACGTTTGACCTGTCACTGACCGCTATCATAGTTTGCTGTAAAGACAGGCTACATGCTAGCCTGTAAAGGTAGTAGCTGTCAGCTAGCTTGTCAAAAGTCCCATCCATACAAGCTGTATAGTATTGCAATCGAAGTTCTCACTAATTCTACAATTCGAAATTCTAGTGAAATTCACCTTGTCGTTATCTAAGGGATTATGTTAGCCAAATACTGGATATTTACCATCCATAAATATGTGCCAAATGTCTGTCTGATTTTGTGCTCCTAACTCAGTCGTTCATGGTGCACAAGAGTACAAAGGTATAGGGAAAATATGACATGGATTTCAGGAGAAATAGGTTTCGTTAATGTATAGTGTAAGGCAAGTCAAATGGATTTGGGAAATGGACCTGCCGGAATTTGATATTTTCTGAGCTGGAAAGACAGACGTACTAGCAGTCACATCGATATTGCCCGCATAATCATACAGTATGATCAAATATTGGGGGGGACAAATTGTCCTTCTTTGAATATTGGGGGGTACGTGTCCCCCTGTCCCCCCATAGAATTACACCTGTGGGTGGCGACATTCAAGGAGATGTCATGAAGAGGGAACTTGGATTCATTTGATGGGAAGTGGGGCAGTTATTTGACGTTCTTGGGGGCTCTCGGGGAGGGGCAGTGGAGAAAGAAGTATAATTTTAAATGTGTGTGATTTATTATATTTTTTATTTATTTATTTTCTGTGTGTCTATAATCATGTGTGACCACAGGGACAGTTTGTTGAGGGTCAGGGTGGGGTTGGGGATGGGGGGGGGGGGGGGTAATAGTCAGGGTTAAATGTTGATTCGTTGAATATATGGTTTTCTTTTCTTTGTTAATTATATGAATCAATAAAAACTGTTAATCAGACATAGTTACAGTTGTCATGTGTTTTACCTGCTGGGGCGCTCTTTCTTCCTCCACACACTCGGTCGTACAGTTGGAGTTCACACTGTAGTGAGTGCAGTAGTTGTCGACTCTCTGATAACTGCTGCTGTAGTAAACTCACCTCATGTTGCAGTCTGACAAAACAAAAACCACCAGTTACATCATACTCATTTTCATTTATATATTATGTCTATTGGTAAACAATAGTTCAAATCTTCACCAATTAAAAATGGAGTATTTGGGTCCAAATCAGCCTTCAGTACATATTTCATTTCATAGACTGTGTTTGTATGAAGCTTCTATTTTTTGGAAAGTCTTACTTTTTTTAACATCTATTTTAGTACATTAGTGAGCCTTTAAAGATGATGCATATTTAAATATATTTCTTTTTTTTAACATTAACATTTTCAACATTAGCATTTTTTATTGATTCAAAGCAAAAACACAACATATACACACCGAATCAACATTTAACTTTTAGCCCCAATAATATCTCTCCCCAAACACCAACCCCACCCTGACCCCCAATGAACACCCCCATGGTCACATAAAATAATACACACACACACACACACACACACACACACACACACACACACACACACACACACACACACACACACACACACACACACACAAACAAACAAACAAACATACCAAAATAAATAAATATATTGTAATTATACATAATCAAGAACAGAAATAACCTTCCTTCTTTTAATGGGGTGCCCCAACCTTCCACCATTCACCATTCCACGTGGAGAGAGACAATCCACTCATATTAACATTCCAACATTAGTCACACAGTCAGACCCTGAAGTTCCCCCAGAACAAAACAAACAGAAAAAAGAAAAACGTGTGTATTAACCCTGTGCACGACAGTGCCAACCGGCGTCCATTCCTCTAAACTCAAACAGTCCATGTATGCCTACGAGAGCTATCCCTGCATCGGACTGATCAAGTCCGGTGCTTCTGTATAAATTTTGTGAGACAGTTACATAACAGAAAATAATCTATAAAACAAACTCCAGCCCATAAGCGGAATAAACAGAGATTCATTCACAAAACTGTCTGAAAGGTGTGTTCCTCCACAAAACAAGTTCCAGCCGCTAGCGGAACCAGCTAAAAAAAATAAATAAATAAAAATTCTGTTTCCTCAGACAGTCAAACGAATGTTCAGTTTTCTGGCTCTTCATAAGTGCAGCAGATGCCCTAATCCTTCCAACGTCCTGCAATGTTTCATGTTTACTCCATGAAACAAACTCCAGCCAATAGGAGGCATAAACACAAAGAACGAGCAGATTAATCCACAACGGTCCCGAAGGAGTGCCACTCCACAAACAATTTCCAGCCGCTAGGTGAAACCAGCACCAAAAAAAAAAAAAAAAAAGGCACCCAACTGCCTCGGTTGGTCAAGTAAATATAGTCAAGCTCACTTGGAGGAACATGAGAAACACACCATGACTTCCTCAGTCCATTGATTTTATGAAAGACATTGCTTGTTGTGGGCATGTAAATATTTTGTGGCCATCTTTAGTATCTACTCTTAATTTGACCGGGAAAGTCAGTGTAAAACCGACCCTTCGTCGATGCAAAAGTTTTTTGAAGGAGTGTTATTCCACAAAACAAACTCCAGTCACAAGGTGGAACCAACATAAAAAGAAACAAAAAAGGCGCCCAGTTTCCTCAGACAGTCAAGTGTATGTACAGCGAGTCAGCTCACTTGGGGGCCACATGAAAATCACCAAATGGTTCACTCCATTGTCTCTATGAAGGACATCGCTTGTTGTGAGCATGTTTTCTCTACAGTCATCCTTAGTATCTATTCTCAGTTTGTCGGGGGAACATCAGTGCAAAAGTGATCTTCCGTTGATGTACGAGTTTCTTGCATTCCTCGAAATCGCAAAGTCTGGGAACAAGAAAATATAAAGTAAGACTTCCTTTACTCCTCGCCTCACGTAACACAAGTTCTTTATCGGATGATCTCAGATATTTGGCCAGGATTGATCGTGTTTGTCTCCCTCAGTGGATCTCTGAGCCGGATCTCTGTGAGCTCGCTCGTTTTCCAGCTTATGGCCTGTTATGTCGAGCAGACTCGGGAAGAGCTCGTCTAGGTATTTCACCATATCTCTGCCTTCCTCATGTTCAGGAATTCCAACAATTCGGACATTGTTTCGCCGATTACGGTTCTCCAAATCCTACAGTTTTTCCCAAACGTGTTCCAAGTCTGTCTTGGCCACTAGCGGTTTAGCAGCTAATTCCCTCTGCAATGACTCCAAATAATCAATCTGTCTCTCGACATCACCGATTCTTGTAACAAACTCAGAGAATTTAGTTTCCATCGCAGTAATCATTTGACATATTACAGCAAGATCATCATCAAGTCAGCAACAACTTTCATCAGCATCACAGACATGTTGGACAGTTGATGCTGAATTTCTCCCTGAGAGTCCCTGATCTGCGGCACTGTAAGAGGCGTCAGCTTGAGCACGTAAGGGTCTTTTAATGTCTCCAGAGCCCAAGGATTTTGAATTCTTTGCCATGTTGACTTCAAAGAACAGATATGTAGCAGGGTGTATCGAATCTCACAGGTTCATGACATAAAAGTTATAAAAGAAAACTAGCTGTTTACATGACAGCTCCTCGCATGGTGTCACGTGACCTCTATTTCTGTTTAATTAAGTTTCATTTCTTAATTTTCATCTGAATTTATATATATATATGTATATATATGTATGTATATGTGTATATATATGTATATGTATATGTATATACTGTATGTGTAATTATTTATATATATATATATATATATATATATATATATATATATATATTTATTCAATAAGTGTGAGGACAGGTTGTTTTTTGGACAGTGTTTTTTTGTTAAGAACCGTGATCATCTCTAAATAATTTGAAAGTAGCAATGTTTCTGTTTTAAAAGTTTTGTATCATATGTATCTCTGACCTGTTGTTGTGCTCCTGGCTGTTTTGTCTGTCCTGTCGCAGTTGTTGAATTTGTTGACTTTGCTCACAGTTGTGTGTCTGCAGCCTCAGTAACTCCTCCTTCCATTGCCCCGCCTCTAACTCCGCCTGCTTCAGACGGACACGCCCAGAAAGCACCACCTCCCGCAGCTGCTCCACCTCCTCGCTGTTCTCTGCATAAAGAACATGCATATAACAAATCATAAAAGATCTAATTAAAAGATTTCAGATTTCAATACATTATTAGTTCTTCTAATTAGAAACTGTATATAACAGCCTGATTACACAGGACAACACAGCTAGTAGTTTAGGCTACCCACTCACAAGTCGATTTTAGAAAAATCTAGTTTTGCACATCTCTAGTACTGTGAGTGTGTTGGTGTGTGTTCTCCTGGTGCTCCGGTTTCCCCCACCATCCAAAAACATGCAGATCAGGTGAACTGGAAACATTAAATTGGTGGAGAATGTGTTTGTGTGTGTGTGTGTTTGTGTGTGTGTGTGTGTGTGTGTGTGTAAGGCCCTGTGATGATATTATAATCTCAAAGGTCTGTGATATAAGGATTATCTTAATATGAAAACCATATATGAGAGGATGTGTGAGAGTGAGTCTGTGTGTGTGTGAGTCTGTGTGTGTGTGAGTCTGTGTGTGAGTGTGTGTGTGTGTGTGTACCTCTGCTGGATTGTAACTTGGACTGGAGTGTCAAATTTTCCTCTTTTAATGCTCTGATTTCATTGGTAAGTTGACTGACAGTGTCATGACTCTGGATGAAGATGTTTGTAGGAGCCACTGTGGAAACACACACAAACACACACACACACACAATGAGCAATTCAGTTATTTATTTATTGAAGAAAGATTCACAAGCACACTTCAAGTGAAACATTAGACATACAGAAGTTTGTGAGGTTTGAAATGATGAAACAACAGATGTAAAGTTGATACTGTGTGTGTGAGTGCGTGAGAGAGTGTGTGTGTGTGTGTGTGTGAGAGTGAGAGTGTGTGTGTGTGTGTGTGTGTGTTTGTTAGTGTGTTGATGATGAATGTGCTGAACTTCAGCTGTCTCTCATCATGATTGTGCATAATACAGAACTGATGAAAAATGCCAATTCAGCTCCTGAATTTGGACGTGTTTCTCATACATGCACCTGTCTCTCTCCCCGTGTCTCACACATGCACCTGTCTCTCTCCCTGTGTCTCACACACACACCTGTCTCTCTTCCTGTGTCTCTCACACACGCACCTGTCTCTCTCCCTGTGTCTCTCACACACACACCTGTCTCTCTCCCCGCTGTGACCACACGTCTCTCTAACTGTTGTCTCAGTCTCTCGTTGGTTCTGATAGAATCTTCCAGACGCTGACGGAGAGATCGGATCTCTCTCAGGTGCTCCTCGATCACGTCCACACCTGTTCAAACACACACAACAGCACACTGTTCATTCATGACATCATCACGTCATTTCTAACATTCGTGTCTGTAATCATGACGAATGCCATTCATTTAAGTTCATTCATTCTTGTTGTTTAATCCGTTTATTTTCAGTCCAATTAAACTCCAGAATACAAACAATTGAATGCCTGAGAATTGTTGTGTGAGCGACACACACGCACCTGATTGGCTGTTTCCAGACTGGACCTGATAGTATGACGATCCATCAAATTCACTGATTGGCTGAATCATGTTCTCCATGTCCCACAATGCAGTGCTGTCCAGCAGGCTTGTGTCTGTCTGTCGTCCGTGTCCCAGTGCATGATGGGACACTGGCGGGTAACTGAAGGAGCAGGGCGTGTGTGCGCTGAGCTGATAGCTGGAGAGCGAGTGTGGAGCGCTCAAAGCTAATTGAAAAACACCATTCAAAGTCAGTGTGAATGCAATGCAGACTGAAACGTGATCAGGATTATTCACAATGTTTAATTGAACAAAGCGACGGGAGGCTGCACATTACAATCATTCCACACACTTCAGATGTGTTCTTATGAAGATAAATCAGTGTAATGATCAGCCTCCACTGGCTCATTGCTTTTATAACACAGCAGAAACAGCAATCAGACCAAATACATCAAACAACTGTTAGTTTTGGTCCTGTTTGTCACTTTGCTTGTTTGTGGTGTTTCAGAAAGGTCCTGTGTGCCGAACAGCTGATCCTGCTTTTGACTTTCACACTTGAAACTGTTTTCATTGATGAAGCAAAAACAGACATGAAATAAACCCTTTTTCCATCAAGTAATATAGTTCATTAGCCTGTAATTGTAGAGTTTCTGATATTTATTTGTTAACAGTAAAGAATTCAATGATGTGCGTGTTACAGCTGTTTTAACCAATGAAGATCCTCTGATCAGAATGTACAGTCAGAAGCAGGACATGACATTAACACCCGCCAACCTGCCAAATGCAGGGAGAAATCAGCAGTGGCAGGTAACTCCATCACCTTTACTAGCCACTTTAAATTGAATTGCATTCATGTCACATTCAGCACCTTATAAGAACTAAATCTGCTTTTCATATCAGATATGTGCATGTTTGGGGGAAAATGAACCGTGTGAATGACTGCAGCAGCGCACATCAGAGATAAGATCGCCAGAGCTCTGACTGGGACAGCAAGTGCATATGAAACTGACCCATTAGAACGGTATACTATACAGTTGAGCTCATTTATCCATTTTTTTATCAGCATTGTTGTTGATCTAAATGAATTCAGAGATGAGGAACACAAACGAAAGTTATTTATCGGCATATCGTTCTTGATTGGCAGCATTACATGAAATGTATTACAGAGAATAAACAGGGCAATCCTTCCTTTAAGCACACATCAGAGTTTATATCAGCACACAAGTCTTCATTACGTTATGCTTTTTATATGATATTTATGAGGTAATAGTTTGATCGGTTGTTTTTGCCAGTTTAAGCTGATTACTATATCTGTGTTAAACATGTTAGGGTTTTTTACCTGTATGTTGGTGTCGACAAACTGTCGGAAAAAGAAAGATCTCCTCAGAACACATTTTACTAAAGTGAATATATACAGCTAAAGTCAGACGTTCACATACACTTAGTTTGAAGTCATTAAAACTAATTTCTTAACCACTCCACAGATTTAATATTAGCAAACTATAGTTTTAGTAAGTCATGAACGGGTCTCGACACGCTGAAAAGGGCCGGAAAACAGCGCCACGATACGCAGAGCGCAACGACTTTTGTGCCAGCGATGTCCTTATTATAACTGATGAAATAATGTATTCGGGACTGGCTTGTGCTCCGTCTTTTGTCACGTGTCAAACAGAACAAGTGCTCCAAAAGATTACCTTTATTTTTCCAGCTAAATTTGCAATACTTGAGTCTTTACAATAGTACAAACATTCAAATGAAATAATACTTCTATATTAATGTAATACTGTAATATATTAATACTGCACTGTAACTGTTGGGTCTGTCCACATTTAAAATGACCGCTACACCCCTCATTAAACCTGATGATCATCTGTACAAAACACAATTATTTACATTTGATTAACCCTGTTTCTAGTATTACCATCTGTCTGATTGATTGTAATATGTTTATATCTTTATTGATTATGTCTCGAGCATCAATGATTCGTCCTTTATCATGTGAGGAACAATCGGTTACAAACAGGGATTATTGGACTCTTCCGAAACTGTAGAACATCTAAACCATCTCACCGTGGTACTGATGTCATTCCATGAACCCTTTTTAAGAAGTTAAGAGAGATTAACTCTGTACTACAGATTGAGTCAGGATGTGTTCCAGATGATGTAAAGATGGTTAAACCTCTTCTGAACACAAACCTCTTTACATCTGACTGTTGCAAATCATTATAGATCCATCTCAAAATTAGCTTTATCTCTAAAATGGGTTAAATTCATTATTTTCCTCATTCTACAAACAATACCCCATAATGACAACAACTACTACTATGTGAATGTTTTAAGTTTTATTATGTCTTTTGGATATTATATTGTATTGTGAAGCACTTTGTGCTAAGATGCTAAAATGTGTTATACAAATAAAGTTATTATTATTATTATTATTATTATTATTACCTCTGTCTTTTGGTGTAGGCTCCGCCACTTCCTGTGTAAACTCACTGGCTGCGTCCATGTCTGAGCACAGATCCGCGTCCTCATTGGTCGAGCCTCTCTCATCAGACACAAACGAGTTGAGATCTGATTGGTCTGTGGTCTCAGAGGGGGCGTGGCTGCTGTAGGGCGTGTCGGGTCGCTGTTGTAGTTTGTTGTGAAGAGACTCGATGATTCGATTTTTCTGTTGGAGCTCTTGACTCAATCTAATGGGCATCATATGTAGTCATGTGATCAATACTGTACTAATACTAATCAGAACACTGTGATCTGAAGTCACTTATAATCCAGAGCAGATTCTCACCTCAGGAGTTCAAGATCGGTTTTATCATCTTGCTGAACGGGATGCTCACCTGAGTGTCAACAAACAAAACAACCATGTTAGGCAATGACTGTTTAACAGTAAGGGGTCAAAATTAAAACTAATTAACACTAATCATCATTATTGAAGGGGCAACTGTGGCTCAGTTAGTAGAGCAGGTCGGATGCTAATCTGAGGGTTGGCGGTTTGATTCCCGGCCCACACAACTCCACATGCCGAAGTGTCCTTGGGCAAGACACTGAACACAAAGTTGCTCCCAATGGCAGACTGGCACCTTGCATGCAGCTCTGCCGTCATTGGTGTGTGAATGTGTGTGTGAATGGGTGAATGAGTCACAGTGTAAATTGCTTTGAATACCGTTAAGGTTAAAAAGGTGCTATATAAGTGCTGACCATTTACCATTAAATCTGCTTCAGTGGCCCGACTCTCAGAAAGCACAAGCCTCATGCACAAATGATTGCATGTGATTATGTATTTTACTGTATTTACAAGAGTTTGTGAGTGAGTGAGTGAGTGAGTATGTGTGTGTGTGTGTGTGTGTGTGTGTGTGTGTGAGTTAGGGATAATAGCAGAGGTGTAGGGAATTCCAGCAAGACCTGCATCTCTGCTTTATTGACCTGGTCAAGGCCTATGATACCATCAGTAGACCTGGGCTCTGAGTTGTTCTTCGTGCTTTCGGAGTCCCAGACCCGCTGCTCACGATCATTAAGGATCTTCATGATGGCGAGCGGGCCCGGGTAAAACTACGTCGCTGGGAGTCGGAGCCATTCCCTGTTCACCTTGGAGTGCGACAGGGATGTCCTCTGGCTCCCACATTATTTAATATCTATTTCGACCACGTGGTTCGTGAAGCCTTCGATGGCTGTACCGGAGGAATTTCCATATGGTACAGATATAATGGGAGGTTGATCGATGCACGGGTGCGGTCAAGGATGGCTCCCTATTGGTCAACCACATTATGTATGCTGATGATCTGGTGATTGCTGCTCACTCAGAGGAGGAGTTGGAGGCGCTGCTGATGAACCTGGAGGGTGCCAATAAGAGCACCTGCCTGGGTATTATGCACCATCGGACACTCCACCCCCACAGCTCCCAATTGGTGATGGGGCAGTTGTGGAGAGAGTGGAGTGTTTTCCATACCTGGGAAGTGTGCTTATGACCAGCTCTGGTCTGACAGCAGAGGTCTTGCTCCGAATCAGTCGAGCAGCATTATCTTTTCATCGGTTGCGTAACGCTGTGTGGAAGCTACCCGGTTTGTCGCTCCGCACAAAGCTTCAGGTATTCTCGGCCACAGTCATTCCCTCCTTTCTCTATGCTTGCGAAACGTGGACCCCCCTACTGGAACATCTTCACCGGTTAGAAACATTTAGGCTGGCCTGCCTAAGATCCATCCTGGGTTTAACTAGGCTGGAGTGTGTGAGGAGCTCACAAATCTTTGAAAGATGTGGACAAAGTCCCATCGGTGAGCTCCTCCGGCAGGCAAGGTTGCGTTGACTGGGTCATGTAGCCCACGTGCCCGGCCACCGCTAGCCTAAACAGCTTTTGTTCGGCCAGATAGAGAGGGCTAAGCGGGCGCAGGACGGGCTGGAGAAGAGATGGAGTGATGTGGTACAGGAGGATGTGGAGCTGAGTGGACTTGCCAATGACTGGTACCAGCGGTGTCAAGATCGGCCTCTTTGGAGGAGGCTTGTTAAGGACGCTACTGGCCAGTTGGAGGCAGTCGCCCTCCAACAACAACGGAGCGCAAAGGGGCAACGCTCACAACAACGAGCAGAGCGCCGGTGGCTAAAACACAACAAGTTGGCACAGTAGGGGGCACAGGTGGTGCATCAGTCAGTCATCTCAGTCAGTCAACCCGTGTCATCTGTTGGATCTGTCCTGTGACCTCCTGCCATCGGCCGTTCGACACTTCACATGGCCTTAACGTGCACATAGCCTGGCACAAGCGTTGTGGTGACGTCACCGCCACTTAGTGGCGAATGCCGGTTGTTGTTGTTGTGTGTGTGTGTGTGTGTGTGTGTGTGTGTGTGTGTGTGTGTGTGAGTACACACGTCCACTGATCTTGTCTGTGACTCTCTGGGCGAGTGATATATTCTGTGCCAGCTGTTCTCTGAAGCTTTGGCTCATGTAGTAATCGATGTCATTGGCACGCAGCAGTTCTTCGAAGGCTTTGGTTGTGTCGCTCAGGTGTCGTGTGAGGATGTGACAGATGCCACGCCCCTCACGCATCTTCTGACGCAGGTGTGACAGCTCCCGCGCCTGTGCCTGAATCAACGTGTTGTACTTCCTATACAAACAGGAAGAGGAACAGATTAGTGCTTTCCCAAGATTCGTGTTCTGTCATTGTTTGTTGTTGTGTCAGTACATTTGTAATGTCAGGATATTTACTGTATGTGTTTTAATATCACAATCAACATACAGCTGAATTTTAAATGAGTTCACCCGTTTGCTCTTTACTAACATCAAACATGAAAAAACCTCTTAATGACGTGACACCATTTTGGTAGGAAAGCAACAGCACAAACACGAGTAGCTATTAGCTATGGGTTTGATGTTTTGTGTCACTTTAAAACATGTTTGATAAAATGACACAAATCATGATGATAATGTCAACATTTGAAAAGATTGTTAAAAATGTGAAAATGATCTTAAAGTTGACTCCTCGTGTAAACTAGCTGTCAATTAGACTAACTTTAGCTCTTTATTTCCATCCTGGTCATGTTCTTGCTATTGTTTAAATAAACATAAATCAAGTTATAATCAATAAAGTTAAAGTGTCTGATCTTGACCAATGTTTCTATAAGTATTAATGAACAGATATATTTTGAAGTAACAGAGTTTAAAGTGGACTCTGAATGGAACTCACCTGGGCCAGGTGGCACACTTGTTCTTCTCCGGGTCGCTCTGTCTGTTTTTGATTTGTGTCTCCAGAAGGGCCACTCGGGTCACCAGCTCCTGCAGCTCTGTGCTGGGCATCAGCGGCCTGTCAGACTGCCAACCTTCATCCTCCTTCAAACCACCGTGACTCGTACTCGCCTGGAACGCCCAGTTCACCTGGACCATCCATTAATAAAGTTCATTATTAAGAGACACAACTACAGTATAACACACATTCAGTGGCCACACATGTATGTTCAGTGAAAATGCCTGTATGTTGTTTCATTACACAACAAGAAAAAGCAAGTGTGATTGTGTGTCTCAAATGCTGGTGGAGTGTTTCTCCGAACAACCTTTTGTGACGACCTCTGCTGTTGGTTTCGGGAATCACAGTTTGGTATCTGAGCCCACTAATTGCCTCAATTGGCAGTCATTTGGAAACACCTGTGACCTTGCCTTAGCTTCTTAAGAGATCACCAACTGAGCCAAGGGTTGGGGGGGGAATTTTGGTTTTGGACTTTGCTTGCATTTTGTTACCGTTTGCATTTCAACCTCAACATTGCATTACACTTTCAACCATGCATCTTGCTTTACACACTGATCTTACTGATGAATACAGAAACATTGTTATTTTCTTTAATTGATTTCATTTTATTATTCTTGCTTTATTTTGTAATTAAATAAACATTACTTTTGAGCTTATAATTTGGTTTACGTGTGTCCCTTGTTTTTGTTGCTTCCCTTGAGCCAAGGGTCGTAACACTTTTCTGAGTCATTTTTGCTCAATGACTTTGACTGAAGTGCTGTTGTGGTGATTTTTATTGGATGTATGAAGTCACACAGGTGAAGTCCAGCACATTCACCATCAACACACTGGCAAACACAAACACACACACACACTCTCTCTCACACACACTCACAGTCACACATGCACACACACACACCCTCTCACACTCTCTCTCACTCACACACACACACACACAGACTTTTGAGTTTGTCCTTTGTGCAGTCATAGAAATGACACTTGCTTTGATATTTTCTTTTCAAACACAATGACATTCAGACCTTTTTAAATGTGACTTCAGGTGTCCTAATGTTTTTGGGGGTCACTGTATGTGTATTTATTGTGTTTTGCATTACAGTTGCAGTGTGGCATTAAGTGCTTACATAAGGTATGGTACAATTAACATTTGTGGCTGAAATGATCCGCCCCTCCCTCTCGTTATTGTCGCCCCAACTCAGAAGGAGAGAAGAGAGGTGCAATTTAATGAGCCTTGTTTTGGCAGCGGATGATGAGACTCGCACCCCAGACCGTGGACCCCACGGCATCGCATGTAATTCATGCCGCATCACAGGCTAAGGTGCCGTGCAGCATTCCCCTCACCCTCGCTGTGGCCCCTAGCAAGACAAGCCACCACAGAAGCCGCCATCCCTTATGCCCAGGAAGCTAGGAAAAGAGCGAGTGCATCCAACAGACCCTGCCCACATCCTGGGCACTTCCTGACCTGCACAATGCCCCCCTTTCACCACATGGATGCTAGATTCACCCTTTCCTTTGGACACTTTTACTCCACTTTTCAACTTTTCATGTTGTTAATTATTTAAAATAAACACCTCTGCAATATGTGACACCATTGTGTTCGTCTCTTGCTCACCCCACCACATTATATACTATTATGTAATATAGGGCATCATTTTATATGAAATTCTAACTTTAAAAGTTTACAGAGGTTAGCTGTAGCACCTACAACATTAACTGGTTTTAAAGTTAGTTCTTCTGTAGTTAATACTAATATCATAATCAATTGTACTCATTAAAACTGATTGTAGTTCTCTGTATAAGGAACATCATTTCTCCTGTGACGTATCTCAGCATCAGAGCGTTACCTTGCGCGGCGTGCGCTCCAGACTGGAGCTGTAGTCGGAGGTGGCAGAGAGCGAGCGGATGCGCAGCTGCAGGCCGCGGATCACTTTATGAGAGCGAGAGAGCTGCCCGCGCAGGTCCTGCACCAAACGCTGCAGTGAGGAAGTGTCGTCCATCTGAGTGCCGTCACTGTCGCCATGCCAACCGCAGCGTTTGTTCCCAGAGGGAGAGACGCACGTCTGCAACTCCTCAAACTCTGACAAACAAACGAGCAGAAATCAAGCGCATGAGCTGCTGCAGCTGATTTCAACACATGATGAATGTTTCTCAAGTTTGTGATTAAAATAACTGCCGAACATCAAGCAGCCGCGGCCCTGTTTGGTATTAAGATGTGTTTCAGGAGATCCAATCACAAGTGTTCAGTGTGTAAACGGGATCCAAAACATTTTGTGATCAGATCACTTACACCACATACAGAGGTGGACGAGACACATCTGAGGCATGTGTCACATCTGAAGAGTAATGAATCACTAAACACACGTGATCAGATCACCCGAGACCGATTGTGACAGAGCTGAATGTCATAACACATGATATGATGTATGGAGTGTGTTTTATTTTGTGACGTGCACCTGGGCTGCTGATGTCGTCTCTCTCTGCTTCATTCTCACTGCGACCGCTCGTTTCATATCCCAAATCCTGTAGATCCACCTGCACGTGTTTACTGTCATGTTGTACGGCGCTCTCCGCTGAAACACACACAATATCACACAACATGATTTACAGGCAGTTCATCCTTGAGCAATTAATACGTCACTAGGGGGCCCATTAATTCAAGACCGCCTCTACATCAACGTCTGCATCACATCATCACACCCTTGGCCCCGCCCACTGGTGCTCAGTCCGTAAACAAGACAGATCCGGACAGACAGGCCTAATGTGGCCTACTAACTATTCCTCAACACAGGGGACGCATCTGGACTACTTTGAGATATTTTTTAATATACACATGCACTAGATGGATGTCTTTGACGGTTGTTGTGATCCGGCGACGTGTCCATCAGTGCAGGATGATGCTCCGGGATGATTTCTTTCTGCTCATATGAGCATGGGTTGCTTGTAATCCAGTCATAATAAATGATTCAAGCTTTGCAAAGGAACAGTTATCGAAGGATGGGGCTGTTAAAAGCATTAATGGACCCGAAAGCAAAATGTAAGTAAACAGTTTTATTCATGAATATTTGAAAAGTATGTCTGATAGTTTGTAGTGCTCATGTGCTTGAGTGAATAGTTTCATATATTCAGATGAAATATGATGGATGTTCTTTTTGTGTAAACCATGACATTAATATATAATGATGGGGAGCTTGTTCACTCTCTTCTGATTGAGCTTCAAATATGGCTGTTTTCGAGGGGCCGCACGATGTTAGCCAATCCTAACACTGGTCATTTACATTTAAGTTTATAAAAGGCCCTTAGGCCAAAACCGAGCGTTTTAGACAGAGGGACAGAATCAGGCTGGAAAATGATCATATATTACTAAATTATGACTTTTGGTGAAAAAAAAACTTTAATAACATTATCAGTGGACCTCAGAGAAGATAATAAAATGACAAAAAAAGAACATGTCATGACCCCTTTAAAATGAGACATTCTGAAAGGTGTGTGTGTGTGTGTGTGTGTGTCCTCACTGAGTAGTTCTCTGTAGTCTTTTAGTTGTTCATTCAGCGCGTGTACAGTGGCCTCAGAAACCATCAGTCTCTCTTGCAGCTCGTGGCTCTCCTGACGACTCATGGCGAGATCGCTACGGAGACCCTCTGCCTGCTCCCGAAGCCCCGCCTCCACATGCTGCCAGAACCCAATGACTCCGCCTCCTCGTCCAGTGTTCGACCCTGAGCCGTTTCTCTCCACCTCGTGCTCCAGCTGCACATTCTGATTCAGAGGCGTAAAACACACTAAGTGATCAACACTTTTACCTCCACTTGGACATTACAAAGTACTTTCTGTATAAATTCAATGAACTTTGCAATAAGATTGCATTTACTTTGTGAATTTCAATAAAATGTGCCTGGTACAAATTTCTCCCCAAAAACAAATCAAAACTATAGAAGCAAGCAGCAGTTCAGGACCAAGCCCTTTATCCTCAAGGCATGACAAAGACATAAAGGCACTTCCTATAAAGTGCCACACTACACTCAAAGCACTTTACATAGTGAACAGGGGACTCTCCTCAACCACCAACTATGTGCAGCATCCACAGGGGTGACGCGATGGCAGCCATAGTGTGCCAGTACCCTCACCACACACCAGCTGTTGGTGAAGAGGAGACTGATACAGTCAATTGATGGATTGGGACTATTAGGAGGTTTGATAAGGGCCAAAGAAGGGAATTTGGCCAGGACACCAGGGTTACACCCCTACTCTTTACAAGAAGTGCCCTGGGATTTTTAATGACCACAGAGAGTCTGGACCTCGGTTTAACACCTCATCCAAAAGACGGTACCTTTTTACAGTACAGTGTTCCTGTCACTGTATTGGGGCATTAGGACCCACACAGACTGCAGGGAGAACACCCCCTGCTGGCCTCACTAACACCTGTTCCAGCAGCAACTTTAGTTTTCCCAAGCAGGTCTTCCATCCAGGTACTAGCCAGGCTCAATGCTGCTTATCTTCAGTGGATAACCTGTCTAGAGCTACAGGGTGATAAGGCTGCTCATGAAGACTCAAGTAAACATTTTAAAACCGTTCCTTGCTCAACTCAAACTTTATGGCCGTATTCCAATGCTTTAATAATTGGGCCAATCAGTTGACATATCTCAAAAATGCCAAAGAGAGTGAGCACACAAAAAAGGACACTCAACGGAGACTATCCTCTTGTCAGAAGCTGAAACCCTGTAACTGGCGAGAGCTAACTGCAAATCATCTGTCCTCATCCTCCTTGAATTTCAACACAATGAACCACCAGATTCGCTTGTCCGCTCTCTCTGACCTGGACATCACAGGGACTGCGCTTGGATGGTTTAAGTCATACCTCACAGGCAGATCCTTCTAAGTCACCTGGAGAGGAGTCCAAGTCACACCAGCTGACCACTAGTGTTCCTCAGGGATCAGTGCTTGGACCCCTCCTCTTCTCGATCTACACTACATCACTCTGACCTATCATTAAGACACATGGTTTCTCCTACGAGTGCTAAACAGACAATACGTAGCTCTACCTGTCGCTACAGCCAGACAACCCCAATGTCTCAGCTCATATCTCTGCCTGCCTCTCTGTGATCGTGGTCTGGATGGAGGAACATCACCTACAGCTCAACCTAGCCAAGACAGAACTTCTTGTGATCCCAGCCATCCTGTTTGCTGACCACAACCTCTCAATTCATCTTGGTTCAACTACGCTAATGCCAACCAGGACAGCCCAGAACTTGAGAGTTGTGGTGGATGACCAACTTAACTCTGCTACCAACATATCAACAACCAACCGGTCTTGCAGATTCATGCTTTACAACATTAGAAATATCTGACTTCTCCTGTCTGAATATGCTACACAGCTCCTGATCCAAGCTCTGGTCATCTCAAGACTGGAATACTCTAATGCCATGTCTGCCAGCTAACACAATCTAGTCTGATTTAGTCAGCTAAATTATTAAATGTAAAGGTACATGTAAACAAAGGTGTTGGTTAGCATACTCACCAACTAGCATGCTAAGATAATGATGTCTACAGATAGCATTGTCAACAAATAGCCACTGAGAGGTGTCCAAGTCACACCAGCTGACCACTGGTGTTCCTCAGGGATCGATGCTTGAACCCCTCCTCTTATCGATCTACACTACATCCTCTAACCTAACCCTAACCTAACCCTAACTGACTGTTTGCATGCTAACTGCTTAGCATGCTAATGCTATAATAGCATGTAACATGATAACCATGCCAAACAGACCCATTTACTTTTGAAATTCAGCTGTTGTCGTCTCCAAACCACTCAGGATATGCTCAGGATATGATATGGATGAAGCACACACATTTTAATTTTAATTCAAGAAGAGTTTTAAGAGATATATCAATTTATATGAAAATCCAAAATGGCGGAGCGGCAATATGCATGATATTGGAAAATATGGTATTGTTAGATTCCATTTTACACAAGGAATCAATAGACACTAACCTCATATGTTCAGGATAAACGTTCAAAAGTTATTGGCAAAAATAGCCATTTTTTTTTATAATTTCTTGACCCACACTGTCACCAAACTTTGCATATACCCTCAGATCATGGTCCTAGGGAAGCATACCAAAGTGTTTCCGAGATACAGCTTGACTTCCTGTTTTACGTTGACATCGTTAACTTTGTGGTGGCATAGTTTTTCAACAGTTTGTCTGGAGATTATTTTGAGCCATTGTTTGAGCAAAATATAAAACCATATATGTCATAATCCAAGATGGCAGCTACTTTAATGGGCAGAGTTTTAATGTAAGTGGTCCACTGGAATCATCAGGTGGAAAGTAATCAGATGCAAAAATAATTTAGTTTGTAACCCAAATGATTCAAAAGATAATTGAATTTGGTATGTTTTCTCACGTGTGTGTTGTGATTGGCTGCAGGTTTGTGTGACAGCAACGCTCCAAGGTCAAGGGAATGTGGTCTGGTGCAACGTCTCTTCAACTGTCCCTCCCTGATCTTCACAGGAGGGGAGCGACGCTTGACCTGAGGGGCCCGAACATCTTCATCATCCCGTTCCTCCTCTTCTTCCCGTGGGAGCGTACGGCAAGCTCTCAGAGTTTCACTGCAGTTCAGCCGATCTGTTTCACTCTCCTCCAACCCTCGACACCTCACAGGTACCTTTTCATCCGAACATAATCCAGATTTTAATCCAGATTCCAATTCACATCTAGATTCTAATCCAGTTTCATTCTGATTCAGCGCTGCACTTTCTTCATTCGTATTTGGTAGAGTGTTCCTGCGAGAGCAATGATAACAAATTACATGAAAATCTGGCAAAACAGCACAAGCTCTTACACACGCACACACACAGCACAAGCTCTTACATCACCACAATAATGAGAGAAATAAGTTTTGAGTTGTGAAAGTTACAGTCTGTTTTCATTGTACAATGAACTCCTCATGACATGTGTTTAATGTGATGTTGTACCTGATGTGAGTGTGTGTGCAGTAACCAGCGCTGGTCAGATGTCTCTTCTCTTCACTCGTCTCTCTCATTCTCTGCTCCACCTCATCACCCGCTGATGCATTCTGGGACAATACGGCCCTCTTCATCCCCACATTCTGTGAGAACACATGAAGCTCTGAGCTTTCATAACCCAGAAACTACCCAACTAGAAAAACATCATAAAACGCCAGTTTTTCTTAAATATGTGTTGACATATTTGCTATTGAAACAGGAAGTTGGGCTCATCCAAGTTTAATAATAAAAAATAAAATAACCAATATCATTTAGCTTATGTCACAGTCCACCAAACGATTTGCTACCTGCAGGGCAGTGTCTGTTAGTATCAGGAGAAGGGACATTCTCATTCTACAATATGTTTGGACAAAAAAATGTTCCTGAACAGGAGATGATGTCATCACTATTTTCAAATGCATTTGTTATATGCAACAAGTTAAGACAAAATACAAAATGGTTGACACCCAATATGGCTGAAAATGTGATATCGTTCAACTCCGTATGCTCCAAGGAATCTAAAGAGACCACTCTCGTGATTTTAGGACAAACTATTCAAACGTTATAAGCCAAAATATCAGTTTTTCATATTTCTTGACCACTAGATGGCACTGTGCTGAAACTGTGCAGGTACCCTCAGGTAATGCTTGTGATAAAAGTTTTGTCAATAAGTTAAAGCATTGCAGAGCCTCATGTCCATTTTGGCACGCTCGTGGTTGAATTAGTTGAAGCGTTATTCAAGAACGGCTGGTCTATTATAATAAATCTCATAATTCTCACAAAAAGTATGTTTTGCAGAAAATTCTAAATGGCGGAAAATTTAGTGGGCTGAGCTAAAAAATGAAGTGACATACTGAGATGTGGCATGACCCAAGGGTTCAGAGGGAAAACAATGTTTCTAGGCCCTATGGTACCAAAAGTTATAGGCCGAAATGTACTTAAATTTGAACAGTTGGTGGCGCTAAAGAGTTTGAGTTAGAGACCCCAAATTTAGGTGAGTTACATTTGAGAGAGTCCTCTATCAGTGTGCCAAATTTCATAACTCTCCTATGTACGGTTCTATGGGCTTCTATAGACTTCAAATGCAGAATAATAATAAGATTTCTTCAGTGTTTGGCCTCTAATGATTAATAACATGTCAGTGCAAACTGTCCTCAAACACACAAAACACACTGAAATATTGTGTATTACCTGTGTATTCATGAGACTCTGAGCTGTAAGTTTCGGGGCATCATCTTCTATACTGTCTGTGAACTCTTCACTGCTGTCCTGATCTTCTTCTTCTTCATCATCATCATCATCATCATCATCAGTGCTGGACTCTATTATGAAGCACAACAGACACTATGAGACTCCTGAAACTCTTACACACACATGCACTTGATTTATTTGTGTATCGTCTCTTTTCTATTGTTGTCTCTCTCTCTCTCTCTCTCTCTCTCTCTCTCTCTCTCTCTCTCTCTCTCTCTCTCTCTCTCTCTCTCGGTCTCTCTAAATGTAATCAGTTTTATTTTCAGTTTTCAGCTGATGGGCATACAGATAAAACAGTGCAAAAACAAGGGAAAATAACATTAAAAGGGGTGAATAAGGAATAGAAATAGAACATTTGGCAAAATAATGGTTAAAAGAAGATGGAAATAAGAGATGGTGAAATTGGACACATGATGAATTGTGGTGAATGTTAGTCACATTCTGTTAGTCCACTATTACAGTTATTTAATCTGAGTCTCCATTAAAAGCCTGAAACTGACAGAGAGAGACAGACAGACAGAGAGAGAGAGAGAGAATGTACATCGTCAATGGCAGACTAAGGGAAGACTCATTATGACGGTACACCTACAGCTCAGCTCTTGGTAGCGGCACAGTCGACTATGCAATCACAGATCTGGACCTTTCATCTCAGATCACAGGCAAATTACCTTCAAACAGTCTGAATTAACAACCAAAACAACAATCACAACACCACACACAATGAGCAGAATACTACCATTTAAATGGACGGACAACAGTATCAATGACTTCATCGTACTCTCTTTCCAAATACAGGAATACACTAAAAAATTTTTGGTATAACTTTATTATTTGTTTATTGTATAAACTTTTATGTATGCATGTACGGTGACCTTGAGTGTCAGAAAGGCGCCTTTTAAATAAAATGTATTATTATTATTATTATTATTAAAAATGTGTAAATCAAGAAGTAAAAGATCTAAATCAAATTTTCTACAAAACTGCACAAAGGAGCAACTTGGCACAAATCAAACCTAAGAAAAAGAAATTAGACACAGACAAATGGTTTGATTCAGACTGTAAGACTCTGAGGACGAACCTCCGAAAATTATCCAACCAAAAACACAGACAACCAGATAATCAGGACCTACGCCTCCGTTACTGTGAGGCACTAAAACAATACAAACACACACTCAGAAGGAAAAAAGAACAGTTCTTACAGAGCCAGCTTCAAGAAATTGAAGAATTAGTCAACTCAAATAAATTCTGGGATAAATGGAAATCACTATATAAATCAAATGAAGAATTGGCAATACAAGATGGAGAACTGTGGAAAAATCATTTCCAAGATCTAAATCGCACAACCCAAAATCATGATCAAAGTGACGTTAGTAAAAAATTAGAAGAGTTTGAACAATCCATTAAAGAAAACCAAAACCCATTAGACTTCCCCATCACAATGAAAGAACTAGAATCCAAAAAAGCATGTGGTGTAGACGGCATCCTCAATGAGATGCTGAAACACATGGATCACAACTTTAAACTGGCGACTGTAAAACTGTTCAATGATGTTCTGTGTGCGGGTTATTTCCCTGAGATCTGGAATCAGGGACTCATCAGCCCCATCTATAAGAGTGGAGATAAATTCGACCCTAATAACTACCGAGGCATCTGTGTGAACAGTAATCTGGGGAAGGTCTTCTGCAGTATTTTAAACAGCAGACTTGTAGACTTCCTTATGAAGCACAATGCCTTGAGTAAATGTCAAATTGGATTCATGCCAAAATGTTGCACATCTGACCACATTTTCACTCTACAGACACTCATTGATAAATATGTACATCAAAATAAAAGCCAAATTTTTGCCTGTTTTGTAGATTTTAAGAAAGCATTTGATTCAATCTGGCATGAAGGATTATACTTTAAACTTATTGACAGCGGTGTAGGGGGAAAATCTTATGATGTCATCAAATCAATGTACACAGCCAGTCAATGTTCTGTTAAAATTGGCAACAAAAGAACCAAATTTTTCCTTCAACGGCGAGGAGTGAGACAGGGCTGCAGTTTAAGCCCCACCCTCTTCAACATGTATATCAATCAGTTGGCACAAACTATTGAACAATCTCCCGTTCGAGGTCTCACTTTACATGACACAGAAATAAAGTGTCTCCTCTACGCAGATGACCTGGTCCTCCTGTCGCCCACTAAAGAGGGGCTACAGCAGAGCCTGGCATTACAGGAGAGCTACTGGCATTACTGGAGAGTTACTGGCATCACTGGAGAGTTACTGGCATCACTGGAGAGTTACTGGCATTACTGGAGAGTTACTGGCATCACTGGAGAGTTACTGGCAACACTGGAGAGTTACTGGCAATACTGGAGAGTTACTGGCATTACTGGAGAGTTACTGGCAATACTGGAGAGTTACTGGCAATACTGGAGAGTTACTGGCATTACTGGAGAGTTACTGGCATCACTGGAGAGTTACTGGCATCACTGGAGAGTTACTGGCAATACTGGAGAGTTACTGGCATTACAGGAGAGTTACTGGCATTACTGGAGAGTTACTGGCATCACTGGAGAGTTACTGGCAATACTGGAGAGTTACTGGCATTACTGGAGAGTTACTGGCATTACTGGAGAGTTACTGGCAATACTGGAGAGTTACTGGCATTACAGGAGAGTTACTGGCATTACAGGAGAGTTACTGGCATCACTGGAGAGTTACTGGCAATACTGGAGAGTTACTGGCATTACTGGAGAGTTACTGGCAATACTGGAGAGTTACTGGCATTACAGGAGAGTTACTGGCATCACTGGAGAGTTACTGGCAATACTGGAGAGTTACTGGCATTACAGGAGAGTTACTGGCATTACAGGAGAGTTACTGGCATTACTGGAGAGTTACTGGCAATACTGGAGAGTTACTGGCATTACTGGAGAGTTACTGGCAATACTGGAGAGTTACTGGCATTACAGGAGAGTTACTGGCATCACTGGAGAGTTACTGGCAATACTGGAGAGTTACTGGCATTACAGGAGAGTTACTGGCATCACTGGAGAGTTACTGGCAATACTGGAGAGTTACTGGCAATACTGGAGAGTTACTGGCATTACAGGAGAGTTACTGGCATTACAGGAGAGTTACTGGCATTACTGGAGTGTTACTGGCAATACTGGAGAGTTACTGGCATTACTGGAGAGTTACTGGCAATACTGGAGAGTTACTGGCATTACAGGAGAGTTACTGACATTACAGGAGAGTTACTGGCATTACTGGAGTGTTACCGGCATTACAGGAGAGTTACCGGCATTACTGGAGTGTTACTGGCAATACTGGAGAGTTACTGGCATTACTGGAGAGTTACTGGCAATACAGGAGAGTTACTGGCAATACTGGAGAGTTACTGGCATTACAGGAGAGTTACTGGCAATGCTGGAGAGTTACTGGCAATACTGGAGAGTTACTGGCATTACAGGAGAGTTACTGGCAATACTGGAGAGTTACTGGCATTACTGGAGAGTTACTGGCATTACAGGAGAGTTACTGGCATTACAGGAGAGTTACTGGCAATACTGGAGAGTTACTGTCAGTCCTGGGCCCTGACAGTCAACCACCAAAAAACCAAAGTCATGATCTTCCGAAAGTGATCCAGATCTCAGGGACTAACAAACATTTTTACATTATCAAACAGAAGCATTGAAATCACAAAGACATACAATTACCTCGGCCTAAAAATCAGTTCTACAGGTAATTTTGCTTTGGCTGTGAATGAACTCAAAGAGAAAGCACAAAGGGCGTTTTATGCCATTAAAAAATCCATTAAAATTGATATTCCGATCAGGATCTGGCTCAAAATATTCAAATCAGTCATCAAACCAATCGCATTATATGGCAGTGAAGTGTGGGGTCCACCTGTAAAATTTGACTATTTAAATTGGGAAAAACATCCCATTGAAACTCTGCATCTGGAATTTTGTAAAAGAATTATTTATGTCCAAAGAAAAGCCCCAAATAATGGATGCAGGGCAGAATTAGGCAAATACCCTCTCCTTTTGAACATTCAGAAAAGAGCCATCAAATTCTGGAAGCATCTAAAGACAAGTGACCCCAACACATCCCATTATAAAGCCCTAAAACACCAAGAGCTGAGCGGGGTGAAGAGTCCCCTATGCCAGCTTGTCCTGAGACTGACTGAAGTCACACCTGAGGAGATCGGCCAGTCTTAGGATAATGGCACACTCACAAACATTCGGCCTAACCAAATTATACACAAAGAAAAGGAGAAATACCTCATGCATTGGACAAACACCATTAAAACTC
Organism: Moxostoma hubbsi; assembly: GCA_032164185.1. Classification (NCBI taxonomy): domain Eukaryota; kingdom Metazoa; phylum Chordata; class Actinopteri; order Cypriniformes; family Catostomidae; genus Moxostoma; species Moxostoma hubbsi. Next base: position 508,914 of record JAVLUX010000054.1, on the reverse strand, counting down.
AACACAAACTGGAATGTTATTCGGCACTAAATCGAGAGTACACGGTGGCAAAATATCTGACCACAGTGACTGACAGAAAATTAAGCACTGACGATGTACAGACTCAGCGAGCACAGTCTGGCCATAGAGACGGGCCGCCGCAGACAGACATGGCTGCCCCGCGAGGACAGACTGTGCTCCCAATGCATCCTGGGAGTGATTGAGACAGAACTGCACTTCCTCACAGAATGCCCAAAATACCAACCAATTACAAACAAATATTACCCCAAAATTAACAACATATGCCCAGATTTCAATGACTGTACGCCGACACAAAAAATGTGTTTTATTCTGGGGGAAAAAGAGGAATGTGCAAATATAGCTGCAAGATTTGTAGTATCCTGTAGAAACCTGCGGGACAACCAGAACTCAAATCAATAACAACACATGATGTATTGATGACCCCTGACCCCAATCCCCTACCCCTGTTACTGACCCTAAATAATGTTGCATGTTATTTCTTTATAGTTATTATTGTTGTCATGTCTTAGTTTAGTTCCTGTTCTGTTTTTCTATGTAATTGCTTTGGCAATACAAAATGTCTTTGTCATGCCAATAAAGCTCATTAAATTGAATTGAGAGAGAGAGTGAGACACAGATAGAGAGAGACAGAGAGAGTGAGACAGACACAGAGAGAGAGACAGAGCGAGTGAGAGAGAGACAGAGAGAGAGAGAGCTTTATTTGATTCATTACCTGGCACCTTATTTTAATTCTATCTTTATTATTATTATTTGTCTTATTATCTGTTTTGTGTTTTAATGCTTTGGCAATATTGTATGTAAACACAATCATGCCAATAAAGTACTTTAAATTGAAAATTGGAATTGAGAGAGAGAGAGAGAGAGAGATATTACTGTAATATTATACTAGCAGAGTTATTGTTTACAGTTTATTAAACTGCCACACATCACTTATTATTTCTGAATATTTCTACTGTAGGACATTAGATAATAAAGATGGGATTCAGATGTTGACAGGGTTTAGATGGCACGTGCCCACAGACACATCAGTGAATGCCAACTGTGAATGATTGACAGGTGTCATTAGCAATCAGAAGCTCTGTGTGTTTGGGTTACCTGTGGCAGATATGAGAGGAATAACTGTCAACTGTTTGCTTGAAAATGGTCATAAAATGTTGTTTTTCACATTTGATGATATCACAGTGAACTGTCACCAGATTAAAGAGAGTTTGACATTTACACAGTCACACACGTGTGATGTATTCCTGTTTAATGATCTCTGAATCCGCGAGTCTAAATACTCACCTGGAATGATTGACAGGTCAAATGCGTTCATGCTTTCTACAAGAAATGATCATTTCTCAAACTTCAAAACACTGATAATAAAAAGGAAATAAAATACAAAAAAATGATTCTGGCCAACATCTCTGGTGAGATTTATTTTTATATCTGCACGTACATTATATTTCCTCCATAAACAGGAATAAAGCATGAATGATGCAGTGAAGTCTCGTTTGGCACTGAAATATCTGCAGTTTGAGTTCTTGTTTACAGTCATTTAACATGAAATCATCTTTATTGCTCTTTCACTTCAACACAAACTGAGATGCACCGATGGATCATTACTGATATAGACCAGTCTGTCATCGAATTAAACCCGTGAATATCAGCCACAAGTCCCGTATAAAAAACACATTGTTATTAATATTATTAATCATTTGCTGCTTTGAATGGTCACGATCAGATTTTCTGCTTATAATTTGATCAATACAGACCCACGACGTCACTGGCTGTAAGTCAAGTCCATCTCTTGTACGTGTCTAATGATGATGATTGACACATGTACATTTCTTCTCTTCTGACGAGTGAACGCAACTCACAAGTTCTGTGATGACTCTCAGGCTGTTTGATATACAGAAGTGATTTTTAACCCCTTCATCCACTTCATTCAACGTAATCATTAATATTGATTATTATCGATCAATCAGTATTGGGTTGATCTATTGATATCTACATTTACAAAGATTCAGTTATTTCATTCACAAGCTCTCTCACACGCACACACACACACACACACTCGCTCACTCACTCACGCTCACACATGCTCACACTCACACACACACACATTCACGCTCACACTCTCACACACGCTCACACTCGCTAACTCTCGCTCGCACACTCGCTCGCACTCGCTAACTCACACTCTCACTCTCACACTCGCTCACGCTCTCACTCGCTAACTCGCTCTCACTCTCGCACTCCCTCACGCTCACTCTCACGCTCACACACGCTCACTCTCTCACTCTCGCTCACTCACTCTCGCTCGCACACTCACACTCTCGTTCATGCTCGCTCACTCTCACTCACGCTCTCACACTCGCTCACACACTCGCTCACTCTCGCTCACACTTGCTCTCACACACTCGCTCACACTCTCTCACTCACTCACACTCGTTCACACTCGCTCACTCACACTCTCACATTCGCTCACACTCGCGCTCGCACACTCACGCTCGCTCACAAACTCGCTCACACTCGCTCACTCACACTCTCACATTCGCTCACTCACTCTCGCTCGCACTCGCTAACACTCACTCACGCTCGCACTCGCTCACTCGCTCTCTCTCACTCACGCTCACACTCACTCTCGCTCACTCACTCTCGCTCACTCACTCACTCTCGTTCACACTCGCTCACTCACTCTCGCTCACACACTCACTCACTCTCGTTCACACTCGCTCACTCACTCTCGCTCACTCACTCACTCTCGCTCACTCGCTCGCTCGCTCACTCACTCACTCACTCACTCTCGCTCACTCGCTCGCTCGCTCACTCACTCTCGCTTACACTCACTCACTCACTCACTCACTCACTCACACTCTCACTTGCTCACGCTCATAATCGCTCACACTCGCTCACTCTCTCTCTCGCTCACGCTCTCTCTCGCTGCTCACTTACTCTCGCTCACTCTCAGTCACGCTCGCACACTCTTGGTCGCACACTCGCTCTCGCTCGCTCACACACATGCTCTCGCTCGCTCGCTCGCTCACTCACGCGCTCGCTCACTCACGCTCTCGCTCGCTCACTCACTCACGCGCTCGCTCACTCACGCTCTCGCTCGTGCTCGCTCACACATGCTCAAAACACGTGTTTTCAACCTAACACTCATGAGTGTGGAATAAAAGAAGAGTGACAGAAGTGTTTGGATTGATCGTCGAACGAGATCTTCTTTACCGCATCTGTGATTAGAATGAATTATCAACAGCTGACTGTAAAGAACAGAAATGATATTAAAACATTATTCAATGACAAATGGATTGTGTGGATCTCGTCTTTAGACACATTACACAGAACGAGTCAAAACACATCTCGCTGCTGAAGATTGATCTTGAGATTTAAGAATCGAGATCATTAAATTAAAATCACAATTGATTTATAGGTTGAACATAAACAGTGTCATTGTTTCCCCACTGGTTGAGAATCACTGATATTGTGCACTGTCTGTCTGTCATATAAAGTAACATATATATATATATATATGACAACAAATTGTTTCGGCCCATAAATCTCCACATCGGTGCATCTCGACTATTTCTGAAAGCCACAATAATCTCCTGCATCCAACATGTGTTCCTGTAGAGTCAAGCTTTCAGAAATGCACATGAACAGTATAAGTATATATTCATAAAGCACAGCTGAATCTCTCGTGTGAAACATGCTTCTGTAAATCTAAAGTGTGTGAACATCAAAATAATTAATGAACAAATAAATCAACATTAATATGAAACAGCATTCACTCAATGAATCAAAACAACAACAATTACAGCAGAAGAGTTCTAGAAATATGAAGAACACAAACACACACAAGAAATACACAAACAAATGAGAGTTCTTGCTTGATATGAGTGAATGTTTCTCATGCTCGGAGCAGTTCAATCAGTTATTGTTTGATAGAGTTAGTATGAGCGGGCCAAACGCTGCCGTGCCCACCTCCATAGTCCACCTGTGCCAGCGCTGCCCGGTCCAGTGCCAGCGCCGTCTCTCGGGTCCGCGTCAGGACGTCTTCGAGCTGTTTGCGCAGCACCTGAATGGAGTCCAGTTCAGCGTGTAATGCGCGAGTCTTCTCCACGCTAACAGAGTCCAGCGACACAACACATGTTAGAAAATCACAACAAACTCATCAAATCACTGGACAAATGTTTCCTGACAAAACTATTTCCACTTGACATTCCCTTTGTGTTGGAATGAAATGGCACAATGGATCCTTCGCTAAGCCCCGCCTTAAAGTGCTTCTGACCTGTGGCTATCTAAATCTAAAGTGCCCTTCTGGCCATCCAGAATTTTTTTTTTTTTAATAATTAAAATAGTTCAAACCAATTTTGTTTACGAATCATAATGAGCGGTCACGTGACACACCCGCAGTTCAGCTTTACGAATCATAATGAGCGGTCACGACAGTTCGCAGCATCAGCATGAGTGTGTTATGAGATGTTATAAACAGCTCTGTTCACTTATGCTAATATTATTACATGTGTAATCTATTAAATGTAGTTCTGCTCTTTTCTCGTGACGGTAAAAAGCGTTTGTGTCGATTCTGATTCACTGTCTGCACAGTTTTTAATCACATTACTATGCAATTTAACTATTTATTTTACAAAAACCTTCACATAAATATGCAGTAAATGTCACTCTTTCATATTGTTAAAGTTAATATTTTGCCAAAAACCGCGTTGTTTACGACTCACAATAATTTCAATGGAGACTTCTGCAGAGCTTGTCAGAGCGAGCAACTGTAACCAAGGGGGGGCGGAGCTTAGCAAAGGGTCAGATGGGTGTTTTATATGCTGCTACACAAATCAACATTTCATGCTCTTAATATTAAAGGCATATTTTACTCATCTTTGACTGTTTCAGACCTGCATGACTTTAATTCTCATTTCATTACAATAAATGATGTCTGAAACTTTCAGTTTCAAAGAGAGAAATGCACTAAAATGAATTCAAGTAGCCCCTATGACCCATGCATCATATTCTACATATTTCACGACAGATGAAAGAAAGTCATACAGGGTTGGAATGACATAAGGGTGAGTAAGTAATGACAGATCTGACTGACCCGTCTGTCTGACTGTTGATGTGTCTGATGTTCTCATACAGTTTCTTCTCAGATCTCAGAGCTTCATTCAGTGTCTGCTGCTCAAACACCAGCTGCTGCAGAACACACTGACACACACACACACACACACACACACACACATACACACATGTTGATTACTGACTCACTTGCAGTCGTTTCTCTCTCATATCACAGTCTAACGTTTACAGAATGAGGTAAAACACTTGCTGACGGACACCGGATTTACACTTTGTAAAAATAGAAACATGAACAGAAAATATATCCGCACAGAACAGATCTTTACAAGTATTGAAAGAGGACTAAACTGAACAATAATCAATAATCAATATCTGTGTCAATCAGCGGTACTCATCTAATGTCAATAGTGTGTGTGTGTGTGTGTGTGTGTGTGTGTGCTGCAGCTGTTTCACGTCATATCTGATCCTACATTGTGTCTGACACTTTCACACTGTGTTGACCAATCAGCATCCAGGACTGTTATTACACACTTTATAATCTTCATTATTACACACACTTGTGCATGTGAGTTTGAGTTTCACGTGTCGTTGTACCTGCTGATCTGTGCTCGAGGTGCCGTCACATCCTGCAGTCAGTGCAAATCGCAACTCTGAAAGCTCCCGCTATATACACACACACACACACACACACACACACACACACACACACACACACACACACACACACAAAAACTTTCTGCAGTTTTACATTTTCAATAGAACATTATTTAATATGATTTGAGTGATTTGAATTATGGGGACACTAGAAATACCCTCGTAATTACCAGTTTATAACCTAAAAAAAGGCCTTGTAAACCACATAAACCTACACAAAAACACACAAACACACTCACACACACACTCACAAACACACTCACACACACACTCACACACACACACACACTCACACATACACACACACTCTCACACACACACTCTCTCACACACACACACACTCACACACACTTGCTCTAAAAGTGAATTTTCATTTTACGGGTCACATCTCACATGAACTGAAAAACTGAAGAGCAACACAAGTGCTGAAATCTTCAAAATGATGCCATCAAACATTTTAACAGGTTTCTTCATCCCTTTCTTTTACTGGTATACCACGCAACCCTAAAGTGTGTGTGTGTGTGTTTGTGTGTTACCTCAGTCTCTCTGTGTTTGCTGAGGGTCAGCTGTAGTTCATCTCTGATGGCTTGTATCTCTAGATCACCTGAGCTGTTTGAAAACACACCTGCTCACCATAAACACACACACACACACACACACACACACACACACACACTCAGCATGAACAGAATCAATCAGATTAAACTGATGAAATGTGAGATGTGACACTCACTCAGTGCTGCCCCTGCTGGTGTGGAGGTGAATGTGGCATCAGTCTGACCCTGCAGTAACTCCTGCACAGACACACAACACTTTACAAACATTTTCCATCAGTAGCTCTGTGTTGTGTAATGTCAGGACACGTGTTATTGTACAGTGTGTTTCCAGTGAATTAATGTCTGTCAACACAATCACAATATATTTAACTTCACTGGAAATGAGCGGTTAAGTTCAGTGCATTGCATTGTGGGATACAGTACGCTCTGTTGTATACTTATGTATTTGTAGGTCATTCTGGTATTTCATGACACACACACTATATACTGCACATCCATTAAGAATTGTACGGTAGTGTGTGTGCATGTGCACGTGTGAGCATGTATGTGTTCATGGGTGCATGCGTGTGTGTGTTCATGCTTGCATGTGCGCGTGTGTTCATGTTCATGCGTGCATGTGTGTGCGTTCATGTGCGTGTTCATGCGTGCATGTGCGTGTGTTCATGGGTGCATGCGTGCGTGTGTGTTCATGGGTGCATGCGTGCGTGTGTGTTCATGGGTGCATGCGTGCATGTGTGTTCATGCGTGCATGTGCGTGTGTGTTCATGCGTGCATGTGCGTGTGTGTTCATGCGTGCATGTGCGTGTGTGTTCATGTTCATGCGTGCATGCGTTCATGTGCATGTTCGTGCGTGCATGCATGTGTGTCAAATCAAATCAAATCAAATCACTTTATTGTCACACTACTGTGTACACGAGTGCAACAGCAGGTGAAATTCTTGTGTGCAGTTCCGAGCAACATTGCAGTAATGACAGTGACGAGACATAAACCACTTTACAATAACAACATATTTACACAACACAATTTACATAACAAATGTACACATACCTACACAACAATTTACATATCAAATGTACACAATACACACAGTGTGTGTGTGTTCATTCGTGCATGCGTTCATGTGCGTGTTTGTGCATGCATGTGCATGTGTTTATGCGTGTGTTCATGCGTGCGTGCAGGTGCGTGTGTTCGTGCAGGTGCGTGTGTTCGTGCGTGCGTGCAGGTGCGTGTGTGTATGTGCGTCTGTTCATGCGTGCGTGCGTGCATGTGCGTGCGTGCGTGCACGTGCGTTCGTACGAGCGTGCAGGCATGTACGTGCGTTCGTGCGTGCATGTGCGTGTTCGTGCGTGCATGTGCGTGTTCGTGCGTGCATGCGCGTGTTCGTGCGTGCGTGCGTTTGTTCGTGCGTGCGTGCATGTGCGTGTGTTCGTGCGCGTGTGCGTGTTCATGCGTCCGTGCGCGTGTTCGTGCGTCCGTGCGCGTGTTCGTGCGTCCGTGCTCGTGTTCGTGCGTGAGTGCGTGCATCGTGCGTGCATGTGCGTGCGTTCATGTGAATGTTCATGCGTGCATGTGTGTCTGTGCATGTGTGTGCATGCATGCATGTTTGTGCATTTGTGTGTGTTCATGCATGTGCGTGTGTTTATGCGTGCATGTGCGTGTGTTTATGCGTGCATGTATGTTTGTGCATGTGTGTGTGTTCATGCATGTGCGTGTTCATGCGTGCATGTATGTTTGTGCATGTGCGTGTGTTTATGCATGCATGTATGTTTGTGCATGTGTGTGTGTTCATGCGTGCATGTATGTTTGTGCATGTGCGTGTGTTTATGCGTGCATGTATGTTTGTGCATGTGTGTGTGTTCATGCGTGCATGTATGTTTGTGCATGTGTGTGTGTTCATGCGTGCATGTATGTTTGTGCATGTGTGTGTGTTCATGCGTGCATGTATGTTTGTGCATGTGTGTTCATGCGTGCATGTATGTTTGTGTATGTGTGTGTGTTCATGCGTGCATGTGTGTTTGTACATCTGCGTGTGTGTGTTCATGCGTGCATGTGCGTGTGTGTGTTCATGTGTGTTTGTGCATCTGCATGTGTGTTCATGCGTGCATGTGTTTGTGCATCTGCGTGTGTGTGTGTGTTCATGCGTGCATGTGTGTGTTCATGTGTGTTTGTGCATCTGCATGTGTGTGTTCATGCATGTGTGTTTGTGCATATGTGTTTGTGCATATGTGTGTTGTCACCTGTATGAAATTGTCTTTCTCTTTCAGCAGACTCTGCAGTTTCTGCAGCTCTCTCTCTTTCTCTCGCTCTCTCTCTCTCTCCCTGTTCACTTCATTCAGCTCTTGTTCCCGTGACGACAGCTGCCGGCGCAACTCCTGCAACTGACCTGAACGCTCAGATATGACTCGCCCCAACCTCTCGCCATAGTCCTAAGAGAGATAACCAGGAAGTTAACAGGAATGTGTGGATAAACTGCGACTAAAGTGTGCCGCTTAAGATGCTGAAATATTGTGGCAACAGATTTACTCCTCAAAGTATTACTGACGATTAATAAACATCATCTGTGTGACATCATCAGCTGTACCTGAGTGTATTGATCTCTGGCACTGATGGTGTCGAGCAGTTGATTCAGCTGTGTGTAGTGCTCCTGTGTCTGTCTGCTGCGCTCTGACATCACTTCCTCAAACAGACGCTCTTTCACAGACAGATGAGACTGAAGCTGCTGCAAGACATCAGCGGACGACACCGGACCGATCAACACGGACCTCAACTCCTACACAAAACACACAACGCACACAGACTGAAGTTGATTCGTGACACACACATGCATAAGATGCTCAGAGCACAGTCTGAACAGATGTCTGCAGATGTGTCTGTGTAATCTGTACTGAAGTGTGTGTGTACCTCTGTCTGTTTGTTGAGTGTGTGTAGAGTTGTCTGTAGCTGGTTAATGATGTCGTCTCTCTCTCCTACAGCATGTGTGTGTTTGTCGTCACTCTGCTGTTTCAAACACTCGAGTCTCCGACACGCTTCCTGTGTCCTTTCCAAATCCAGCTGCTTACTGCACACCACAGCATCTAAACTCTACACACACACACACACACACACACACACACACACACACACACACACACACACACACGTCAGCGTGTATAATCGCAGATTAGCACACAGTTTGTTTGTGTATTGTGGCTCATGATGACACACACCGTGATGGTCTCCTCATTGTTGTTGAGGATGCAGCGCAGTCTCTCGAGATCTCGCTCTTTCTCACGGAGCGCCAACTGCAGCCGACGCACCTCAGAGTCTTTCTCCTCCAGACAGTAGAACTTCTCATCGATCGAGCGCTGAACACACACACACACACACACACACACACACACACACACACACACACACACACACACACACTGTAAGTGTATTCTGCAGGATCTGGGTCCTAACCCTTCCATCCTCTTAGAAAGGGAAATGTGGCATAAAACAACACAATAACAGCTAATCAGAACATATTTGATGTTTTATGCACCGTTAAGAGGAACTGGAAACTGGACCACTGTCATTTCACTGTGGGCGGAGCTACAAGAAATAGAAACCAGTTGATCAATAAGTCCTGACGTGTGATGCTGTTAAAGCTCGTGACTGCGCTTGCAACAGCAATCTCATGGGTTCATTCCCAGAAAACACCTGTGCTGATGCACCTGAAACCACTGCAGATAAAAGCGTGCCAAATGATTGAATGTTAAATGTTTCGATACTGTATGACATTGTCAGGATGATCATGACTGCACAGATCACTCTCTCCGTGATAACACGTGTTTATATGTTTCTCACACACACCTCCAGCGCTCTGTCTCTGTCTTTAATGCGACTCCTCAGCGTGTCCAGTAACGCGTCTCTCTCTCGGGGAGCACTCGAGTCGGACGGGGGCTCCAGCAGTTCTGAATACTCCTGACACAACAAACACAAACACCTTTATCAGTATGTGACCTTCTGCAATACAGAAACATCAATGTACTTGTATGTGTGTGTGTGTGTGTGTGTGTGTGTGTGTAAGTGTGTGTGTGTGTGTGTGTGTGTGTGTAAGTGTGTATGTGTGTGTGTGTGTGTGTGTAAGTGTGTATGTGTGTGTGTGTGTGAGAGACCTGAATGAGTGAGTCTTTGTGTTGTAATCTCTGCTGCAGTTGTGAGATGGTTTTGTCTCTGTTTGTGATCTCTGTACGTGAGTCCGTCTCATGATCTCGCAGCTCACACACTTTCACCTGCAGTTCCGACCGCAGCTGCTCAAGCGCTTTACAAAGTTCCTGTGAACACACACACACACACACACACATCTTGTAAACACTTGCGTGTCTGTGGTGAGGGCTGGACAATAAGGACTGTCTGATTGCCAGTGCTGCATTTATAACATTAGTGCAAACAAGTGAGAGAGCACAACAATTACACTTTGAGCGCGAGTATATTTACATGTGTGAGCGCACAATATACTGGACGCACATGATGGTGCAGACACCGAGCGCACTCTCCTAACACTGTCCGCGCTCTTCTCCAAGTGTGTTAGCAGCAGCCATTACCAGTGTGCAGGACGGCCGATACGGCCAAAATCATTATCACGATAATCTTTTCATATTGTTCGATATCGATATTTATCACAACATACATTTACATGTTGCACTTTCTTTTATTTCAAAGTTGACGGAAGAAAAGAAGAAAAAATTAATTCTAAACAGTCAAAATAATCTCTATAAAACTGCACAGGGGGTCCAGAGACAGCCAGCGGGGTCTGCGGGATCTCTCACCGTTTATCAGTTGGAAATGAATGTTAAAGATCATCTGTTTGTTCTGAAGCAGAGACAGCTGTCCAGTATATGATGGGATATTTGTACATTAAAATGAAATATTTATTATATTTCTTTAGATACCCAAGTATGGAAGCCCCTGTGACTGTGATGCTGAATGTGGGTTCAGGGCTGTCCCGAGAGAACATTTACATTTGTATATTTTCATTAAAGTGAGAGACTAGTCGACCAACGAGTCATTTGAGTCTTTCCTCATCCATTCCAGACATCTGATTCATTTCACAAAATTAGAAATCGATTTGTTTATTTGATTTGTTTATTATTAAAGGCTCGTAACATGCTGATTAATAAAGACACATTTACAAGGGACAAACCTTTATGGTCTAAAAGGTGCTTTTGAAACCACGTTAACTCATGCGGCGCTTCATGTATACACACATGCAGCGAAAAGAGGCGATGCGTGCGCAGCGGGACGGGGCAGAAATGATGCATGTTTGGTGCTAGAGGACAATATTGAAGATTACAGAAAGATCAGAGCTGTTGTCCACATCACTGTTGTTCTGTCGCGCTCTTCACTAGAGACGATGAGAGGACGCAACCGTTGTCATGAAGTCTTGCGGTGCGGATGGAATCAATCCGGTGTCTGACGTAGCCTAATCGTTAGCAAGGCAGCTAGCATTAGCACGTTCATCCAGGCACGTTGTGAGCATGCATGTGTTCTCTTAAAGGGACAGAGCGCTAGTTTAATTCCCACTGTATAAAAACAAACACATTTTCTCTCATTAATTCTCCTTTAGAGATGAAGCGCCGAATGAGACGTAATAAACGTTGTTAAACTCCAGTTATACACGTGTCAGGACATCACCAGCTGCTCAATATCCAAAATATAAGTATACATTTAATTAGGTAATGTTTCAACACATGATGATTAATTGGACATGATAATGGCGTTTGATATGAAAAGCAAGATCACCATGAATATTAGTATATTGATATCAGAGCTGTTCAGCTGCAGGTGGAGATGAATGTTCAAAACAGTCCTTCATATCATCCTCATGAAACACCTGCTACACGTCTCACTTCTGGAGCGTACAGGTGTTGTTGTGCATCAGGCCGTGTTGGTCTTTAAGTTGTCTGATTTCATGTTATACACACATTGTTAATTCACAGATCAGGTCTAATATCCCCCTAATGTATAAAACACGTCACGACCTTCTCAGGGATTCATATATTTATTACATTCAGCCAATAATCACATCTTTAACTCTGTGATTAAATCTTTGATCCTGTGTGGAAACACGACACAATGACCAAAAGATGCATGAATAAACATGACCGAAATGCCATCATCTCCTCCACAGAACTCTTGTCTTAAAACACGTGTGTTAGGCCAGTGAATATCTGAAGCACTGTACAAAAAGTCCTTCACATTGAGCTCTGATGTTGCTAGAAAATATTACAGCATCTGGACCGGCCGACACACACACACTTCCAATTAATGGTGAGAGTTTGGGGCGGGAGTTTTCCTCTCATATTCACATCATTACCTCATGACCTTCTGTAACGCTGCTTTGATACGATTGTGAAAAGTGCTTTACAAATGACAAAATCTGACTGGGTCAGTTTAGTGTTTGGGTCAAAGGTCATTTTTTAGGTAAGGTTAGCAAGTAACCACCATGCAGTTTGGGTTAGAGAACATATGTATGTGTCACACATCTCTGCATGAGAGGAACGGAGTATGTTGAGTGTCATTCAGGAGTAAGAATGTTCATCTGCATTTCAGTCTCACGATTGAACTCCTGAAATCCAGCTGTATGTTCCTCAGCAGCACACACACACACACACACACACACACACACACACACACACACACACACACACACACACACATTACTCTCTGTGTCACTGCCTCCATCTCCATACATATGATGCCCAGATTGAAGTGGCAGAATTTGAGGAACACCAGCATCAACCATAAGAAACTTCAGCTATTACATCACTTCCTGTCTGCTACTTCCTTTTGCTTAAGCTAAACAATAGCAAATAGTGTCACAAAATAGAAACATTCTTACTTGAAACTGTAATGAAACGAAGGGATAAGACTGAGTTAATGTGCAGGTGTGTGATGTGTGTGTTTTGTGGTCTCACCTGGTTGTGTTTGTGTGTGTTCTCTCTCTGCTGCAGCACGTCATTCAGGTCGTCCTGCAGTCGGTCTCGTGAGCGCGTCACATCCTCCATGTGTCTCTGTATCAGTCTGTGAGCGCGTCGACTCGCTTCCAACTCCAGCTGACACGACAACAGAGAACTCTGCGAAGACATGAGCGACGAGTCCACAGCGCCATCTGCAACCTACACACACACACACACACACACACACACACACACACGTTACAAGACATAGTGCCATTCAGACAGTAAGTGTGTGTGTTTGTGTGAGCACTCACCTGTATATGTTGTTGCTGGTTGTGTGTCATTTCTCTGAGTTTACGCAGTGTGCTGTTCTGATCCTCAATCACATGATACAACTCCTGTGTCTATAACACACACACACACACACACACACACAGTGACGTTTAAGGGATTGTGTTGATGGTGATGCGAGAATGTGTGTGTGTGTGAATTTGACTACACGTGTGTGTGTGTGTGCGCGCATGTTTGACTACGTGTGTGTGTGTGTGTGTGTGTTTAACAACACGTGTGTTTGCGTGTGTGGTTGACTACACATGACTTTGTGTGTGACTTCATGTGTGTTTGACTACGTGTGTGTGTGTGTGCGCATGTGCATGTGTTTGACAACACAAGTGTTTGTGTGTGTGTGTTTGACTGCACGTGTGTGCGTACATGTTTGACTACATATGTGCATGTTTCACTACATATGTGTGTGACTACACGTGTGTGCGTGTTTTAACTACACGTGTTTGTGTGTGCGCGTGTTTGACTACACGTGTGTGTGCGCGTGTTTGACTACACGTGTGTGTGCGCGTGTTTGACTACACGTGTGTGTGCGCGTGTTTGACTACACGTGTGTGTGTTTGTGTGTGCATGTGTTTGACTATACGTGTGTGTGTGCGTTTGACCACACGTGTGTGTGTGTGTGTGCTAGACCACACGTGTGTGTGTGTGCATGTTTGACCACACGTGTGTGTGTGTGTGCATGTTTGACCACATGTGTGTGTGTGCATGTTTGACCACACGTGTGTGTGTGCATGTTTGACCACACGTGTGTGTGTGCATGTTTGACCACACGTGTGTGTGTGCATGTTTGACCACACGTGTGTGTGTGTGTGTGTGTGTGTGTGCTTGTTTCACTACCCTCGTGTGTGTTTGACCACACGTGTGTGTGTGTGCATGTTTGACCACACGTGTGTGTGTGTGTGTGTGATTGTTTCACTACACTTGTGTGTGTTTGACTACACGTGTGTGTATGTGTGCTTGACGACACATGTTTGTGTGTGTGTTTGACAACACGTGTGTTTGACGTGCATGCATGTGTTTGACTACGCGTGTGTGTTTGACTACACACACGTGTGTGTATGTATGTGTGTGAGAGTGAGTGTATGTGTGTGTGGGTGTATGTATGTGTATGAGAGTGAGTGTATGTGTGTGTGTGGGTGTATGTATGTGTATGAGAGTGAGTGTATGTGTGTGTGTGTGTGGGTGTATGTATGTGTATGAGAGTGAGTGTATGCGTGTGTGAGTGTGTGTATGTGTGTGTGTGTGAGTGTATGTATGTGTGTGTGTGTGTGTATGTGTGTGGGTGGGTGTATGTATGTGTATGAGAGTGAGTGTATGTGTGTGTGTGTGTGTGTGTGTGTGTGTGTGTGTGTGAGAGCATGTGTGAGTGTTTGTGTATGTGTGTGAGTGTGTTTGTGTGAGTGTATGTGTGTGAGTGTGTTTGTGTATGTGTTTGAGCACCTCAGTGTGTTTAGTGTTGAGGTCATCTGTGAGGTTCTGGATGGTTCTTTCTTGATTCTGAGAAGCTTGTCTGATGGATCGAAGCTCCATTTCCATCTCACACAACTTCACCTGCAGCTCCTGAACAGCAAACGCACGCACGCACACGCACGCACACACACACACACACACACACACACACACACACAGTTTGAGATGAAGTTCAGATCATTTGGGACAAGTGCATGAGACAGGTTCAGTTTGATTACTAAAAGAAAGATTCTCACGAGTCGTCACACTAACCCTTCAGTTTTACTTGTAGTGGAAGTAAACTGTGTCATTTCAGACAGAACTGAAATAATAATCACTGTTTTCACACAGTGTTCTCAAACAGTCCCCCTGTCTTCCATTGGTTGGACAGACAGTTACTGATAGTTGACTCATTAAACTGGGATGGGAGAAACTATTGTAACATTGAATGACACACTTCAGCAATAAAAGAATGTTCTGGCTTCAACACTAGTCCAGTTTCAACAGCATCTGTATCATGAGCTCCAATACCAGAAATCATTTCAACACAGTTTGTAAAAATGAAAGAGAAACAGCATTCCCACTATTTTTGACCAAAGCATTTCCAGGATTTTTCCATTTGTTTGTGATAACTGGACACAGATTTCTAAACTTTATTATTCGGATACATTTTCTTCTTGGTTTTCACAAACTGAGGGACATTACACACTTGAGACCAACCGCAGATATTCTGCTGGTAAATGATAGAAATGTTCTTGTACCTGGTTGCTGGCTTCACTCTTATGAATCTTGTTCTGCAGCGTCTGCACCTGCAGCTGCGCTTTCTGCAGTTCACTGACGCATTGAGCGGCTGCGCATTCATACTGCTGCAGCTGCGACTGCTGCTCCTCCACCAGACTCTGAAACACACACACACACACACACACACACACACACACATGCAGAATAAAGGCGTTGTCTGATCTTTGTGCAGGTGTATCTGTGTGTATGACATCAGTGTTTTCTAATGGTTAGGAATAATGACTTGACCGCTCCCGTCCAACACAAACACCTGTTCATCTGAACACAATCACACACTAAAACACTAAACCTAACCTAACCCTAACATCTAACCTAACCTTAATAATGACTCAACCGCTCCCGTCCAACACAAACACCTGTTCATCTCAACACAATCACACACTAGAACACTAACTCTAACTAAAGACTAACTAACTCTAACTTAGTGGGCTAAAGCACATAACCGGTAATCAGAAGGTTGCTGGTTCAATCCCCACAGTCACCACCATTGTGTCCTTGAGTAAGACACTTAACTCCAGGTTGCTCTGGGGGGATTGTCCCTGTAATAAGTGCTCTGTAAGTCACTTTGGTGGTGGTGTAGTGAGCTAAAGCACATAACCGGTAATCAGAAGGTTGCTGGTTCAATCCCCACAGTCACCACCATTGTGTCCTTGAGTAAGACACTTAACTCCAGGTTGCTCTGGGGGGATTGTCCCTGTAATAAGTGCTCTGTAAGTCACTTTGGTGGTGGTGTAGTGAGCTAAAGCACATAACCGGTAATCAGAAGGTTGCTGGTTCAATCCCCACAGTCACCACCATTGTGTCCTTGAGTAAGACACTTAACTCCAGGTTGCTCTGGGGGGATTGTCCCTGTAATAAGTGCTCTGTAAGTCACTTTGGTGGTGGTGTAGTGGGCTAAAGCACATAACCGGTAATCAGAAGGTTGCTGGTTCAATCCCCACAGTCACCACCATTGTGTCCTTGAGTAAGACACTTAACTCCAGGTTGCTCTGGGGGGATTGTCCCTGTAATAAGTGCACTGTAAGACACTTTGGATAAAAGCGTCTGCCAAATGCATAAATGTAAATGTAAACTAACAACTATATTCTTGAATCTGTTTTAAAACAGGAAGTGTCGATCAAGTTCATGCTTCAAGTACAATCAGACGTTTCATGGAACAACTGAAAAGACGTGAAAGAAACGGCATTGAAAGAGTTTACGGTTGAAAAACACGATATCAGTCGAACGAGACTGATATGATCAATTACAAATGTTAATATCGGCCGATAGTCCGAGCAGGTTTACATAATCGTTCTGACGCACAGATGAATAAAATCATGTAAATGTCTTCAATGGTTTTCCTTTTATCGGCGTTAGGTCATAAATGTGTTCCTGTACGTGAAACACATGGACACAGGAAGGGTTGCATTAATATCACAGAATAACCCGCAGATCACGAATCTCATGGAAATGCAGTTTTCTTGTGCTGATGCATAATTCCAATACTGAAGCTCATATAAAACAAATACTCTAATATTCTATTATTTAAATGAAGGTAGTAATTAATGAGAATGTTTATTTTTTTAACCAATAAGGTTGCGTGACCTTTAAAAAATAAACAAGTTTGTAATGATATCCAAAACAAGCTTATATACTCGTATAATAGTTATCATGTTTATATCGTCTCATGTTTTTGTTGAGAAAAGCAAGCTCAGTAAACTATACTTATTTATACACACCAGTTTAACTGATCGACTGTCTCATAAGTCCGCATATCTGTGCTCGTACACCGGGGGAATACCGGAGATTTCCGTGCGGGGAAACTTTTACAGCACGATCCCGCTGCAGGTCACAACAGAGAGTTACAAAAACAAACACATCAACAACTGTGAATATCTATAAATAAAGCTGAACAACGGAAAGTAAAATAGCAAAGTCTTTCTCGGATGCCATGTTTGTTGTTTACAGAAGTGTCGCGGTGATGATGTTGCTATGGAGACGCTGCTTTCTGACGAGCCACACGTATACGAGAGTAAAGTGTACACCGCTTATCCTGTACATATAAACAGGAACACATCTTTCATTCAAGCCACGTTCTCACAATAACCCGCTTTCTCGTGTCCATCTGAACGTACGGACAGAACCGTTTGCTCAACTAATGTGATCCGCTCAACAGCGCCACCCAGAGCATTCTGATATAACGGCCCGCTTCACTGTGTGTGTTCAGGGTTTAACATCTCACTGGATATATGGCCACCAAAACACAACTTGCCAAATTCGAATAGTATTTTTATTGCAGAACGAATCCTTGAGTATTCAGCTACTCGTGCACATCCCTAATGTATTAAGATTAAGAGATTAAGATTAATGTAAACACATTTATTGATAAATCACTCAACATTCATTTTATTCAAGAGTGTCCATGTTTCTGAAATCATTCAGTAAATGACCTGAATCTGACATGAGGATGTACTGTGTCACATGACTGCATCTGTCTTCACAATCATTCTGCAGCATCTGAAGTCCTTTAACAGTAAGGAATAGAGGTCAGACGTGTGTGTGTGTGTGTGTGTGTGTGTGTGTGTGTGTTCTGCCTTCAGGGCTTGAAGAAATATCTAGGCCAATGGTGGTGCCACCATGATTTCAATGTTAACCTATTTAACTGAGTGTCATCTTCAGCTTTGGGTAAAACGGGGAGAATTCAGCGAGAATCACAGCAAGTGTAAAAGAGAGACACAACAAACATCATTGATCTGATGATGGTACGACTGTAACAGCGGCTTCATTCACTTCCTGTCTCTGAAAATAGAGCAGCCACAGTTAAGGGCCTGAAATGAAGCAGCTTGTATTGACTCATATTCACCTCTGATTTCAAGCAGGACAGCATGTGCCAAACCCTGATGTGTGACTTTCTTATGTGGAACACTAAAGGAGAATATTGAAGAATCTTCATGCAGCTCTCTTCCATATAACAGTTAGAATTGATCAATGTCTGTCAAGCTCCAAACGCACCTAAAAGCACCATAAAAGTAATCCATATGACCTGTGTGCTATATTCTTCTGAAAATCTTTACCAGGCGTCTGTGATCACTGTGACTGATGCTGTATCGATGCCAACACACACACACACACACTCGACAACTCAGTGACACTAGAATCGATTACAACACTAATCACACACACACACCTTCACTGGGCACGTCTAAGGCGTTTAAACTTTTGCGAGACCGTCACAGCTGCTTCATCAGTAAATATAAGCAGCATTGATTTCCCAATCTGGTTTTGGGCCTCGTCAGACTGTTGATGATTCAGAAAGTTATATATTCAGTAAGAGCAAAAACAGACCTTGGTGGTCTCTGAAAGCATTTTATTTACTCATCCTGATGCTGTTCCAAACCTGTTTGAACTCCTTCAGTGGAACACAAAAGGAGATGTCAGGAAGAATATTGATTTCAGCCCCCACATTATGGAGTGGTGGTGGTGTAGTGGGCTAAAGCACAGAACTGGTCATCAGAAGGTTGCTGGTTTGATCCACACAGTCACCACCATTGTGTCCTTGAGTAAGACACTTAACTCCAGGTTGCTCCAGGGGGATTGTCCCTGTAATAAGTGCTCTGTAATTGTGCCCAGACTGCCAAATGCATAAATGTAAATTCTGTTTAAGATCTCCTTTTGTGTTACACAGGAACAAGTCATACAGATTTGAAGCAACCCTGTAAGTGAGGTTAGGGTTAAGGTTACTAATCCGTTATCCGGAAGATAGATCTTACGGTCACTGTTTTTAATGCTTCACCTTTGAACCCTTCCTCAAACAGAAGGGCAGATACTCCTCATGAACGTCACTCCACAGCTCCTCAAGTTGGGTCAGTTCCAGTGCCAGATCCAGCCGAACTCCAGGAGGTTCAGGCTCTATGAGCGTACAGTTCACCCCATCAAACAGGACCTGTTCTGGACAGTCCAACTTACTGCCTCCATTGGAAATGCCACACTTTATGAGAACAGGGAGTTTACTGCCTCGCCGACTCTGAACGGGCTTGTACACACAGTTCTGCAGCAGCGACAGAGCCAGCGACAGCTTTGATGAAGCTCCGAGATGCTCCTCAGAGTCCAAGCTGCTGCCGTCCACTTCATCGTTCTTGAGAAGTTTGCTGGGCGACGCGTCGAGAGTTTTCTCCAGAGACTCCACAGAGGCGCTCGAGATCTCGTGGTCTCGGAGAGTCCGATCTCCGTCAGAAGACCTTGACACCGTTCGCTGTCTCTCTGGCACGAGCGTGGCTGAGGTGGCAGTCTGCTCCTCCCCGCACAGGCTCCCTGCGCCGCTCGCCGAATAACGCGTGGACGGGCCACAGGAAATGCTTCTCACGACCTTCCTGGGCACCTTACAAACGGCCTCGTAGTCGGAGTCAAGAACACGTAAAGTGCTGCAGCCTCGACACCTGCGCGAGTGGAGCCAAGACGACGAGGACGCCTCTGACGCGTGACACTGAGGATTGTGGGGAAACTCCAGCGTCTGATCCTCGTCCTCCGCCCACGACTCGTACATGCAGTACATCAGATCGTCCTGCAGTAGCGCGCAATACTGAACATCACGAAGGCCAGACGAGTCCACCGCGGAGGATGCGCTTGTCTCGGACATCGCATGGGGATTGTTTTTGCGATAGAGTGCGCTGATGCACTGTCGCAGGTGCTCTTTCTCCTGCAGGAGTCTGTGCAGACGCTCGATGGACAGTGCCTCCACGCGCGCGATCACTGTGTCGAAGCGGTACATCCGGTCCAGCATAAACACACACTTGCTGCAGACAAATTCGCAGCGGCCGTCCCGCTGTAAGTCGCAGCGGAGCGCATGAGACAGCAGCACCTGCAGGTTTAGTTTGCTGGCCGGATGAAAGATCCATCGCCGCTGGTTTCCGCACAGCTCACGCGCACAGATGCGACACACTTCCTTCATATTTTAAACAGCTTCAAAACAAAACTGCAGCCAGTTATTTCTGCCCCACTAGCGTCAACAAATATAATTACAACATAACTGATGTTTTCAAAATGGTTTCCCAAAAATTCGGCCCGTTTACACTTTTTGGTAAAATCACCAAATTACTGGATTACATAAAGTTGACAAAAAAAAAAAAAAAAGCATTTAAATCACTAATTAATAATTAATCCTTAAGGACTAAATTCTGAGCAACAACGAAAACAAACCGCTGAAAAATAATAATAATAATTTGAACTTTAATAAAAAAATAATAAATTGCACATTTTTAAATATGCAAGCAAACTAACCCTAAAAAAATAAATGTAGCTTAATCCTTGTGGATAATTTAAGCTAATTAAAAATTGGAAGATTTACATTTAAAATATTCCACAATATGCTCGCAAAATAAATATATTCAAATAGACTTCAAACATCCTCTAAATATAAATATAGATTTAATAGTAGATAATTCAAGATGTTTAAAATATTGCACAATATGCTCGCAAAGTAAATATATTCACATAGAATAGTTCAGAGCTAAAATAAACTTAAATACAGCTCGATCCTCGGTACTGAGGACCTGTGGGGTGTTTTCCTAAATGAACATGCATGTGTGCATCGGACATGCAAAACATGAATCCTGATCCACGCGGTCCGTCGCGGTGATGCAGCGCTGCGTGCTCAATACTTCATCCTCTGAATCCCGGTAATTCCGATACAGCCGGAATGAAAACGAGCACGAATGATGCGTCTGTCTCGCTCGCGCGCGCGCTTCAGCCTGTTTCGTGTTTCACAGCTCGACCTGCGGGCGTCTTCTGTCACGCGACGCGCGGATTCACCGGTGACTGATGTCAACTTCAGCCTGCAGTCTGTTTATTCCGCGGCTGCAGTCTCAGAGCGCGGATTCATGTTTGATTGTATCATTCAGTCACTTTGTGACATTGTATCAGTGCGCTCGCGTCATCCACTTCCGATTTAAACACGAGATAAAAGGAAGCGATGCCGCGAAACCTGCAGCGGGTGTGTACCATCTCACACAACAGGGGAGGAGCGATCATCATCATGGGTACTGCTGGTAGAAATATCCCGTCGAATAAACGTAAATAAGACAAGCAAGGATTATTATTTGAAACAACATAATAACGTGAGTATATTCACGCTGATGGCGCGTGTACAGTGACGTGACGCGGATCCGTTTCTCCTCGCGCCCCTTTGACTTTCTGTGTATCAGCTCGAGCAGGTGAAGTGACGCGTGTCTAATGTCACACTGATGATGAGGACACATGTATTCTCATTCCCCCATTACAAACATATCCATGAAACATGAAATAACCCCGGATTATAACACAATTTATACGTTAGGGTTATAGTAAATATGACTTTAGCATGATCTATCTATGATCTCACTAATACAGTGAAACCAACATGTCATGTAGATAACTGTAAACATGCAACCAACTGCAAAAGAACAATGTCATACAGATACTGAAACCTGTTTAGTGAGAATCAAGCTGAATTAAACACACACACACACACAATAGAGACCACATCTGAAGTTTCTCTTATTCTGTAAAACTCTCTTGTTCCCTTTGAAGGGTTTGTTTGCTTTGAAATCACTGTACACAATAAAATCACTTTACATTTTCATTTAATGTTTTCACATAAAACGTCCTCAACACAGACTGAATCATAAACAGCAATCAATAATTCAGCTCTATTTTTATTTATAGACATCTGCCTTTAACAGTCCCACAATGCACCATCCTTTTACCACGGGAACCGGCCATCGTAAACTGTCCTGACAGACACTTTAAACCATGGAGTCATTTCACCCATTAACAAAAATAACCACATTAAATTCTACAGATTCATAATAAATGATCTATTTATAACATAAATGTGTAAGACTTCAGATACTGTAGAATAAATCAAAACTGCCAGGACTCATTAGATCCAGATACACCGATTACATGTATGTCTGTAGATCTGGAACCCTGAATTTCAGACTGCCATGACCTATTTAACACACACACACACACACACACTCACACACACACGACCAGTAACTCATGCATGTACTAGCACACACACTTATGTTAACATACACTCACACATACAGTGTTGCCCAATATCACACAATAAATTCACACATACAATCTTGTGTGATTGTCAAACCTTGAACATTTGTTAAATCTAACATGAAAACCTGGATGTTATGAACATTCTCATATGACAACTGATAATAACAGAAAATAGGCATTATATAACTCGAGTTTCTACTGCGTCTCTATACAATAACTGTGAATGTGTGTGTGTGTGTGTGTGTTCTCAATGACAGCAATGAAGAAAAGTTCTTCCTGTCAGATCCCGTGTTTGCATATGACATCACAATCATTTAAAATGTAAAATGCACACACACACACACACACACATAAAAATACCACACACACACATAAAAATAACACACACACACACACACACATAAAAATACCACACACACACACACACACATAAAAATATACCACACACACACACACTACATAGGCACACACACACAAATGCGCACACACAGAGACACACTCATAGACGCACACATTTTCACACACAGACACACTACACAAAAATACATACAAACAAACACGCACACAAACAAAAACACACAGAGGCACACTCATAGACACACACACATGCACACATTACACACAAACACAAAAACACACACACACACTTTCATCAGCTGCTCTGATCACTGAGGTCACCTCTCTCTCTCTCTCTCTCTCTCTCTCTCTCTCTCTCTCTCTCAGTTTAAAGATGCAAATATTTGTATTGTACATTCATATTGCCAAAGTGTTTACAGATGAGCTGCATACAAATAAAACAGTGCAAAACAAAGACAATGACAAAAATGTAATATTACTAGAAAACGTCCTGGTAACTTCCGTAAAGTTCCCTGATGGAGGGAACGAGCCGTTGTGTCAATGAAGTGACACTAGGGGTCTCACCAGACACCTCTGATCTTTGGTAAAAGGCCAATGGGAATTGGCGAGTGGTATTTACATGCCACTCCCCCGAACATACGGGTATAAAGGAGCTGGCATGCAAACCGCTCATTCAGGTTCAGTGCTGAGGTCCCGGCCGTTTCAGCGGGTAGTCCAGCGTTGTGGCAGGTTTGGTTTCTTTGTTCAGCTCTTGGTCTTGCAGGACTTTATAAGAGGGAGTCACTGAGTTTTACATGTTTCCAGAATTTGATTGCCCATTTTTGTATTTCTGTAATTAGTGGATATTTGCCCAATTCTGCCCTGCTTGTGTTATTTGTTGTGTGCAGGTGTACATGTTGAAAATGTTACAGAATTCTGCAGGTCTCTATTGGATGTTTTTCCCATTTGGTGAATTCTTGATTTGGATTATCAGTGGACACAACACTTCACTGCCATACAGGGCAATCGGGTCAATCGCTGACAAATTCTGACAGGTATCTCTACAGGACATTGTCATTTTATGGCACAGAAGTCCCTGTGAGCTTTATCTCTCAGTTCAGGTTGAAGTTTCCAGTGGAAGTGATTATTATCCCTAGATTATTGCAGTGTGATGAGTGTGTTATATAGTTATTTCCTAATATGAATATTCACGTTAGGAATCGCTCTCTCTCTCGTGTCCAGCAGAGGGTGCACTGACACTGTACATCTCTCATGTTGCGTTTCCATGTTTTAAGCAGGACATTTGGTCCCCATAGTGATAAATACATGCTCACACACACACATACACTCACTCACACACACACACTCACACACACAAACACACACACACTCACTCACACACACACAAACACGCGCACACACACACACACACTTATACAGATTGGCCAACAGATGTTGTTTTAATTGTGCTCTATAAATAGGTGTTATTGACACTGTCTTACCTGCATCTGTTGTTGCACTCTTAGTCTCTCGCGACTCAACTCATCTTGATAAAACTACACAAAAGAAAGAAAACTCATCACAACCACGTTAACATGAATGTGTTCATTCACTACACTAACTCAGAGATCACATGGTGCTCTTCAGTAAATCTCAAACACTTTCAGGTCATATTTCACCAACAAATAAAAATAAAAATGACATTTTCCATAAATAAAATGAAGCCTATTTTTAGGACCAAGACAACAAATTTTACACCAAATGCCCATTACTGTAATACAGTGAAAAATACAATAATATAATGTTTATCTTTTCACGTAAATCAGCATAAATTGAAGCCAGTACAACTGATACTACCATGATGACAATTTGTGGTGAAAGTGTATTTATTTATTTCTCCCCAATGTGTAACGCCCAATTCCCAATGCGCTCGAAGTCCTCGTGGTGGCGTAGTGACTCGCCTCAATCCGGGTGGCGGAGGACGAATCTCTGTTGCCTCCACTTCTGAGACCGTCAATCCGCGCATCTTATAATGTGACTCGTTGAGCACGTTACCGTGGAGACGTAGTGCGTGTGGAGGTTTCACGCTATTCTCCGCGGCATCCACGCACAACTCGCCACACGCCCCACCGAGAGTGAGAACCACATAATTGTGACCACGAGGAGGTTACCCCATGTGACTCTACCCTCCCTAGCAACCGGGACAATTTGGTTGTTAAGGAGACCTGACTGGAGTCACTCAGCACACCCTAGATTCAAACTCACGACTTCAGGTGTGATAGCCCGGCTGGAGTTACTGCATACATTTTCTATATACACTATATTAACTAAAGAGCCCCTTGATACAAGACGTTTTAAAGATGTCGTTCTGCAAGTGTTTCCTATGCAAACGATACATCCCGTCATGAGAGCTGTGCTCACTACCTGGGCCACGGCCACGCACAAGCAACATGGAGACAGACTGCCCTCACCTCGAGGGCATGAATCTCAGGACGTTGTGCTCTAGAATCTGAGGGAAGATCCAGCCTCTTGTGCCCTCCCACCCACCTCTTCTGTGTTAAGTCCTGAGGGACTACATGAGGAGGCATGGAGGGGCAGTAAGGTTGAGCTGGAAGAATTAGAGGAGGATCTCGGTCCTCCGCAAGTCTCCCGAACTTCCGATCTAACGTCCTTGTCTGTACAATATGCACGTAATGAGCTCCGGTCCTCTATTGAAGTGGTGGCTCTGACGATGGGGATGATGCTGTGTCACTCGCAGCTTCAGGCGAGTGGTTTGCGGAGAATATTGCCGCCTCTGCCCACAGCGAGGGTGAAGAATGTGCACACCCCATGGACAAGGAGCTTCTTCGCATTCTCAAGAAAGCGGTTGAAGAGCTCGGTCTTCAGTGGTTCCCTCCAGAACAGCACGAAAAGTCTCGTCTGGATGAATGGGTTTTGTAAACCAGCTGTCGTCAACAGAACGTGGTCTGGAGTAGTGCACCATTATTTCATGAGGTCCACATGGAGCTCACAAAGACCTGCCATGTGCTCTACTTTTCATGCACTCAGGTCAGAGATGCTGCCATCCACACTAAAGTGGACCACAATGAGGAAAAAGGCTACTTAAAGGTTTCCCCGGTGGAACAGGCAGTCGCAGCTCACCTCTGCCATAATACTGCCATTAGATGGAAATACTGCCCACCACCCTTCAAGCAGTGTCGACTGACGTCCGCACTGGCTAGAAGAGCTTATAAAGCAGCAGGCCAAGCTGGTTCAGCACTACACAGCATGTTGGTGCTCAAGGTTTTTCAATCTAAGCTACTCAAACAAATGCAAGACCTCGATCTAGAGCTGTTCAGAGAGATCCGAACTGCTTCAGATATGGTGCTGTGTGCCACGAAAGCTACCGCTCAGCCATTGGCACAGTGCTGAGCAGCCTGGCGGTTCTGGACCGGCATATTTGGCTAACACTCACAGCGATGCACGACACAGAGAAAGCCACACTCCTCGATGGAAAAGTCCCAGCTGGGCAGCAGAAACATTCTTGACATGCCCAGCCCTGTGAAGGGGAGCCCAGAGCTCGCCATTATTCATGGCTCTGAGCCAAAGAAGGCTCGATTCAAGGTGTTTCTCCATTGACATTGTTAAAAATGTTGCTTCTTTGTGTATTACTCAAACAGAGGTTGATCTCACAAAAGAGAAAAAAGCACCCATTGTGCAAACACGGGTCGCTCACACAATCTAAGAAAAAGGGCCATTTCCTCTTCACGTATCATTCATCCCACACACTATGCTCAACCACTTCCCTATGGTGAGCGGCACTCTATTTCCAATAGCGAGCATGTCAATTAGCCTGCTGTCCCGCTGTACAAACATGTGGCAACTCCACAGGGCCGTGTCAGACTGGGTGTTAAAAACAATCAAGCACGGTTATACGATTCATTTTGTACGCCGGCCACCTCGCTTCAGAGATTCACGCACAAAGATTCACAGTCTCCTCACAAAAAACGGCATAGAGACTGTCCCAGACTGCGACACACACAGCGGTGTTTACAGACATTATATTCTCGTTCCGAAGAAAGATGGTGGGCTTCGGCCCATTCTAGACCCGAGACGCTTGAATCATGCGCTCGAAGTACCCATTCAAAATGTTAACTCAGATCACTTCTGCCAACAGGGTATGCTGGGTCAAATCTTCAAAAGAAAAGTGGTGACCACAGATGCATCCAACACAGGTTGGGGCATGGTGTGCGATGGACAACCAGCTTTCGGCACCTGGACAGGTGTGAAACGATTGTCTTTCTAGCTTTGAGAGATTTTTATTCCGACATTGTGAATCACCACGTTCCGATTCATTCGGACAACACAACAGTAGTGACGTACATAAATAGCATAAATAGAAGTTGGCCTATTCGCCTTCATAGAGAACACCCACTGTCCCTTCTCGTATTCCATGTCCCAAACCCCGCTGTGTGTGGGCACACTGGCTCACAGATGGCCGGCGAAACGAAAGTATGTGTTTACCCAGGGGTGCCTCCTTCATTCTGTTATCAGAAAAGTCAGAGAGGACACGGAAATCCTCATCATTCCTGGTTTCTGGAGACGTTAGAAATACTAGATGGACTTCATGGGAAATACAGCTGAGGCGAGACCTTCTCTCTCAAGCACAAGGCATGATCTGGCATCTCCAGTCAGAGCTGTGGAACCTGTATGTGTGACCCCTGAACTGTGCACATCGGACAAGCCAGAATTGGCTCAGATGGTGATGAATATTATTTTAACAGAGCACCGTCCACAAGACGCCTCTATGCACTTAAATGGCATGTTTTTGCAAATTGGTGCTCTTTACCTGGTAAAAACCCAGTGAACTGGCGAATAGCTGAGATTCTGGCATTCCCTCAAGAGCAGCTGGACGCTGGTCTTACCCCTCAAGGTTTGTGTAGTGACTATATCAGCATACCATGCCCTGGAGGCTGGCTCTTCAACAGGCAAACATAATCTAGTCATAAAGCTCCTTAGGGGAGCGAGGCGTATGAAACCCCCTCGCCCTGCTATGGTCTCAACTTGGGACTTGAATCTGGTTCTGAAGGCACTCACAAACTCCCTGTTTGATCCACTGGAATCTTTTGAGCTGCGGGTGCTTTCCTTAAAGACTGCACTCCTATTGGCTTTGGCCTTATTTAAATGGGTGGGTGACATGTTGACTGACAGCTCATCCCTGGAGTTTGGTCCAGATCTGTCAAAAGCCACCATTAAACCTAGAAAAGTCAACGTGCCTAAGGTGATATCAATGGGGTTTCAGGGCTCAGGTGGTTCGTTTACAAGCCTTCTTTCCCCTACCATTTAATTCAGATGAAGAACAATCCATGCATAAGTTATGCCTGGTGAGAGCATTGCATAAATATGTTGAGCGCACCCGTCAGTTTAGGCTGTCGGATCAGCTCTTTACTTGTTATGGACGATGAGCAAAAGGAATGTCCATCTCCAAACAAATGTTCTCTCGCTGGATTGTTGATACGATCGTCCTCACTTACGAATAACAGGGTGCGAATTGCCCTATTGGTTTCAAAGCGCATTAAACCAGAGTCCTCTTCATGGGCATAGACAAATGATGTGTCCTTACAGGACATATGTTTGGCAGCAGGATGTTCATCACAAAACAAGTTTGAGAAGTTTTATAACCTGGACGTGGCGTCCATCTCTTCACAAGTCTTCTCTGTACAGAGCGCTACTTACTTTCAAATGGGTGAGCCTGAGCCCTTGTTACGGGTGGGTTACCGACTATAATCAACACAGCCACCTAATTATATGCTGTTGAACTGCTCCTTTTAAAGACATAAGCACTCCCATAAGAGATAAAACCAACTTTCCCAACCTTGTTGTGAGAGGGTTAATAATCCATACTGTGTATATCTATATGTTCATATAGATCCCAGACTACATTAGTTTCCATCTGGCATCCGCCATGTGGGAGACTATTCATATACACTTTAATATGACTTATAAGTCATCGGCCTGTGAGTCCTTATGAATATCTTTATTTAGTGTTATAACTCTGGGAGTGTAATGTCACGTAGTGCTGTAATGGGATATCGCTCCCCATAGTGCTTAAGGCAAGGTCGAGTGAACTGAATCGACGGGGAACATCTCCGGTTACACATGTAACCTCAATTCCCTGAGATGAAGGTACGAGACATTGCCAAAGCTGGCCACACTACTTCTTCAGAGTTTCATAGTCGAGTAGTGACTCACTCTTGTCCCTCAGTCAGAAAATTCTAAAGAAATGTTGATGAGTTCCCGCTTATATAGGCCAACCTCACACCTAAAGGGGCGGGGCTCAATCACCACTGCCAATCAGAGGATTGCTGTGATTGACTACGGGTTTCAACAAGGTTGTCTAGAAGGACTTCCCCATAGCACTTACAGCAATGTCTCACTCCCTTCATCTCAGAGAACCAAATGTACATTTTGAGATGATTGTTTATTTTTGCCAAAAGAGTCAGAGGGGTTTTGTGAATGTAGTTTGAAGATTTTGTGTTTAAAGTTGTGAGAAAATGGGTGAAGGTTTCAAGAAAGGTGTTTTAGCCATTCAGAAAAACTGGGGCATTTCTGATTATCTGAAAGTGGGACATGTCCCAGACAGACCTGTGCATCAGTTTCTTTGTGCATCAGTGAGACAGACAGTTGTTGTAGTTGCTCCTCCATGTGTCTCACTCTCTGTGTCAGCTGACTCTTCTCCTCCATCAGCTCAAGAATCACTTGCTCTTTACAACACACAGCGGCGGTTAACTCTTCGATCCTACACACACACACACACACACACACACACACCATAGAATTAACATAACACATACAGAAATAAACAGTGAGTTTGTGCTGCTGATAGAGTTCTGTAGATGAATACAGGTTTTGAGGTTTCAATATGGGTTCTTCAGTTCTGTGTTTTGGGTTCTGGATTCATTAAAGAACCAGTACAGAGATGCTTTTCGCTGTGTATTGTAAAGAGTGAGTGACACACACGACTTACGGTGTGAGAAATATACGTTTGACTCCTGGTTGGGTTGTGCTTTGCCTTGTGTGGTGTATACTGTATTTATTTTACTTTGATAAATTTATGTTTGTTGTTGCTTGTAAAGGGCTTTGAGCTTTGGGAAAAAACGCTGTATAAATTAAACTTATTATTATTATTTTCTGGAGAAATAAAAAAAAAACATAATAGCGTAGAAAATTACAGTCCTGGATGCTGATTGGTCAATATAACATTACTGTGTGTGTGCGTGTGTTGTGTGCATGTGTATGTGTGCATGTGTTGTGTGAGTGTGTGTGTGTGCGTGTGTTGTGTGTGTGTTGTGTGCGTGTATGTGTGTTGTGTGCATGTGTTGTGTGCTGTGTGCGTGTGTGTTGTGTGCATGTGTGTGTGTGAATGTGTGTGTTGTGCGTGTGTTGTGTGCATGTGTGTGTTGTGTGTGTGTGTGTGTTGTGTGCATGTGTGTGTTGTGTATGTGTGTTGTGTGCGTATGTATGTGTGCATGTGTTGTGTGCATGTGTGTGTGTGTATGTGTGTGTTGTGCGTGTGTTGTGTGCATGTGTGTGTTGTGTGTGTGTGTGTGTTGTGTGCATGTGTGTGTTGTGTATGTGTGTTGTGTGCGTATGTATGTGTGCATGTGTTGTGTGCATGTGTGTGTGTGTATGTGTGCGTGTGTGTGCATGTGTGTGTTGTGTATGTGTGTTGTGTGCGTATTTATGTGTGCATGCGTGTGTGTGTGTGTGTGTGTGCATGTGTGTGTTGTGCGTATGTATGTGTGGATGTGTGTGTTGTGTATGTGTGTTGTGTGCGTGTTTTGTGTGCATGTGCGTGTGTTGTGTGCGTGTGTTGTGTGCGTGTGTTGTGTGCATGTGTTGTGCGTGTGTGAGTGTGCATGTGTTGTGTGCTTGTATTGTGTGCATGTGTTGTGCGTGTGTGTGAGTGTGCATGTGTTGTGTGCGTGTGTATGTGTGCATGTGTTGTGTGTGTTGTGTGCGTGTGTGTGTTGTGTGCGTGTGTTGTGTTTATGTGTGTGAGTGTGTTGTGTGTATGCATGCATGTGTGTTTTGTGTGCGTCTGACCTCTGTCTGTCTCTCTCTTCATCGGGCTCTAAGCTCATGTTTCCTGATGTCTCCTCAGGAAGCGTCTCCATGGTGACGGAGGGATGTTCATTCAGGCTGCTCATGTGATCAAACGGACACTGCTGAAACACAGACACTTCATCAATAACACTATTAATCAGTCTTTTCCTGATTACTCATACATAAAAAGCATTTCTTTATTTATATTAATTCTAAGAATGTATATTTTTCTTTTTGGGTTTGAGTTTGTATTAGTCTGCAGTCATTATAATTAACTTTATATAAAAACAACAAAAGGGTTTTTCATAGGGCTGTCGATTTAACACGTTAATTCAGTGCGATTAATTTGACTAAAAATAACACAAAAAATTAACGCAAATAATCGTAATGCCCCCGGACCGTAATAATGAAGATTCCTGAGAAATGCTTGTAGTACCACCTGTTTACTCCAGGGGGCAGTAAGTGAAACTTCAGCTGTATGAGCAACACACAGTTTATACAATGAAGAAACACTTCAGCAGAACAACACAAACATGCGTTACATTCTTGCGTTCAAAACACTTGATGGAGCGCAAATCTGAACTAAGAGATCTCAAGATGTGTTTAAAGATTGAGTATTAAACTATATTTAACTTGACACAGTGAACTAAACTGTTGTGACCATGACGCATCTGGACACTTGCTGTAGGAGTTCCCCTACAGTAAGTGTCCAGATGCGTCATGGTCACAACAGACAACTCCAAGTTGGGCTTGGGCACCGTGTCCAATGGGCATGCAGCTGCTGGTTCCTGGACAGGACCATGGCTGTGTTGGCACATCAGAGATCTAGAGTTGCTGGCTGTAATGCTCGCCCTGCGGAGGCTATTGCCGTTGATCCAGAGCAAGCACATGTTGGTCCGGTCCGACAACTCAGCGACCAGTAGCGTATATAAATCATGGCGGCGTACATTCTCCTCGCATGTTGCAACTCACCCACAATCTCCTCCTCTGGAGTCAGCAGCAGCTGAGGTCGCTGCATGCCACTCACATACTGGGCAGCCTCAATGCCACAGCGGACGTGCTGTCATGGCAGGCAATGCTCAGCGAAGAATGGAGACTCCACCCCCTGGTGGTCAAGCTGATTTGGAGTCGATTCGGCAAATCACAGGTAGACCTGTTTGCTTCCTGGGAATCCTCCCACTGTCTGCTCTGGTATGCAATGACAGGAGCCCCACTCGGCACAGACATGCTGACACACAGCTGGCCCCGGGGTCTGTGCAAATACGCATTCCCCCCAGTAAGCCTACTTGCTCAGACCCTTTGCAAGGTCAGGGAGGACAAGGAACAAGTCACCCTTGTGGTATCGAATTGGCCCAACCAGACTTGGTTCTCGGACCTCACACTCCTCACAACAGCACCTCCCTGGCAAATTCCTCTGAGGAAGGATCTTCTCTCTCAGGGACAGGGCACCATCTGGCACCCACGCCCAGACTTCTGGAACCTCCACGTATCGTCCCTGGATGGGACGCGGAAGACTTCCACCCACAGTGGTAAACACGATCACTCAGGCCAGGGCTCCTTCTACAAGGCAGCTGTATTCCCTGATATGGCATCTGTTTGCTAAGTGGTGTTCTTCCTGTAGGGAAGACCCCCTTTCCCTCATGGGACCTCTCCGTTGTCCTGTTGGGCATTCTGAGAGCCCTGTTTGAGCCCCTAGAGCCAGTCGAGTTAAAGGCCGCCCTCCTGACCATGCTCACTTCCATCAAGAGGGTAAAGGACAAGCATTCTCTGTCTGTTCTCTGTAAGCGAAACGTGCCTGGATTTCGGTCCGGAAGACTCTCACGTGATCCTGAGACCCGACCGGGCTATGTGCCCAAGGTTCCCACAACCCCTTTTAGGGACCAAGTGGTGAGCTTGGATCGCACTCAGAGCTTTAGACAAACAGAGGCTTGCCCACTGGATCATGGATGCCAGGGCATTAGCCAGGCCGTGCACGCCCCCTTGTGTGTTCGAGCACACTCTACAAGGAGTGTGGCATCCTTGTGGGCACTGGCCGATGGGACCTCTCTAGCAGACATCTGCAGAGCAGCGGCTGGTCAACACCCAATACCTTTGTGAGATTTTACAAGAGTTTGGTAATATGGAACAACTGGCCAGGTGTATTGCTTGTGTATAAAGCCCTTCCTTCCCCTGAGGCAAAAGCATGCACTTTTACCCCCAGTCGAGTTCACAAAGTTGTGGACCCTGGATGTCCTTCCTCCCTAACCCTGTGGCTCGCAAATTTGGCGGAGGAGTTCGCAGCCAGGCCCACTATGGTTACTACTATGCCCTGTACTGGGATAGGTGCTCCACAGGTGCCCTTACAACTCCGGTAACTCCCTGTGATGTATTTTCCATGGAACGGTTTCCCTGTCTGCAGACTCATGTCTCCCTTGGGCAGAGCTCTCTCTGCCCCGGTCGCTGTGTTTGTAGAGCTCCTCCCCTACCACTGCGCCTCTTCCATGTGAGGCTGGTGAGCCCATGTGTCGTATTGCCACATGTTGCCTTCCCTTTTTGTGCAGGATGTGGTCTCCGCAGGGTCTTTTCCCCCTGAAAGAATAGGAAAGGAAAAGAACACCTTCCCCGTTGCGTATAATAGCGCTAGATGCCCCCAGCTGAATCT
>JAVLUX010000054.1:425000-470000 GCA_032164185.1 Moxostoma hubbsi | reverse complement strand
GGGACAAAAATCCGATTGAAATCCTTCATGCAGAGTTCTGTAAGAGTATCCTGAGAGTACAGAGAAACACACCGAATAATGCATGCAGGGCAGAATTAGGCCAATACCCTCTACTAATCCACATTGAGAAACGAGCCATTACATTCTGGAAACATCTAAAACTGAGTGACCCCAACTCTTATCATTTTAAAGCCCTTAAAAACCATGAAGTGAACGCTGAGAAGAGTCCCATCATTCAGCTGGTCCAGAGACTCCACAAACAGACCAACAATAATCAGCCTCAGGACACGGACACCCTCATCCACACAATCCGGCCCAAACACATGATAAAAGCACAACAAGAGAATTACCCGACCTATTGGACTGAATCAACAGAAAAACAAAGTCAACTGGAATGTTATTTGGCCCTAAATAGAGATTACACAAGTGCAGAATACCTGAGTACAGTGAAAGACTGTAAATGAAGAAGAAGGATGACGAGGTACAGACTGAGCAATCACACTCTGACTGTAGAGACGGGCAGATGCAGACAGACAGAGAGACAGACAGACAGACAGACAGTTGTACGTACAGTGTTTTCTCCAGCAGTTGTTGTTTTAGACTCTCGAGCTCCACTTTCAACTCGATGTTCTGAAACACAATAAAAGCAGAAATCAACTTCATCACGGCTGATCATATCAAAATCAAACTCTTTTGTAATGGAAAGTAAAACATCAACATTACAACAGTTATCAATATAAATGTTTCATACAGTATATATATATATATATATATATATATATATATATATATATATATATATATATATATATATATATTATAACTGAAGACACCTGATTGGGTAATAACGGTTGCAGATGAAGCCATGTAGTAACAGTGTTGAGTGGAAAATGTGGGACAACATGAAACTGAATTCAACGAATGATGTCAAAATGATGATTGGGTTCCAGTGTCAGAAATGAACCTTTTATTCAGCGGCATTATTCACCTGTGAGGTTTGTCTAGACACATAAATATTTACTGTTTTTCAACCTTTTGTGTCAATACTTTACTCAGAGGATTAATTACGGGGCATTTTTTGCCTTAAACATTGCACATTTCAGGGGCATTTTGTCCCTTTTGGTGGCATTTCTGCTCTGAGCCCTGGTGAATGTCTGACCCTGATGTGTTTGTAACAGAGTGGAGAAGGTCACGACCCCTGAGGGTTCATCATTAGATTTTGTTGAACAGGCGGTCAAGTATCTCACACCGCATCACACGTGTGTTATATTTAGATGTGCGGAATGAAGCACTGACACTGAAACACAACTGAACTGAACAGCTGAACACTGTTTACTGGCTTCAGCACACACACACACAAGTCAAGTCAAGTCAAACACACACACACACAAGTCAAGTCAAGTCAAACACACACACACTAGTCAAGTCAAGTCGAACACATACACTCATACAGACACACGTCAAGTCAAGTCAAACACACACACACACACACACACACACACTAGTCAAGTCAAACACACTCACTCATACAGACACACACGTCAAGTCAAGTCAAACACACACACACACACACACACACACACTAGTCAAGTCAAACACACTCACTCATACAGACACACACACAAGTCAAGTCAAACACACTCACACACTCATACACTCACACACACACTCATACAGACACACTCACACACACTCATACAGACACACACACTCACACACACACACACTCATACAGACACACTCACACACACTCATACAGACACACACACTCACACACACACACACACACACACACACACACACACACACTCATACATACACACTCACACACACACACACACACACACACTCATACATACACACTCATACATACACACTCTCACACACACACACACACACTCATACATACACACTCATACATACACACACACACACACTACTGTCTCTACGGCTCATAGCAACAGAACCTGTTTAAGACACAGAGTGCTGGACGAGTTTTAGAACTGTTTTAGAACATGACTGAACACTGCAGGGTCAAAGATGGTGCCATCTGTATACTATAACACACATACCCACATAATATATCTAAATTCATCACACACACACTAATATAACTCTATAATACACAGTTCATGTGTATCTCTCTGTCCACACACACTTACTGTAAGACAATATGAACATACATACTGATGATCTGTTAGGCTGCTGTGTTATGCAGGAATCAGTTGATTTCTATGCATATATTGTGTGCCAGGACTAAAAACATAATGTTTTAACCCTTAATTTCAGTTCTATCTGAGCAGAAACTGTATTTTTTCATTCCGGATCAGAAGTTCTGCACCCTCCTTTCCAAAAGATCACCGGATAGATCAAAATAAAAGAACAGTTAATAACGTTATTTTTAAAGTGACAGTACTCTAATGTGTGGTTTCCACATCTCACAAGATAAACCAGCAAATTGGTCTGGAAAATCAAGCTCAAAATAAGCCACTTGCCTCACCAAAATTGACCAAAATAAGCAATTAAATGTTTCCTGAGTGGTGGATTTATCAGCATAGAAATCATAACAAGCAGTTAATTTACAGTTAAGGAGGAGTCATGTAGCACCATGCGAGGGTCGGACGTGTGAACGACAAGCTCTGCGCACATTGCTATTTTTTTATCAGTTTTATGTCATAAACTGGTGAGATTCGGTACAACCTGCTGCATAACTGTTCTAAGAAGTCAACATGTCAATGAATTCAAAATCATCGGGCTCTGGAGACATTCAAAGTGCCTTAAGCTGATGCCTCAGACAGGGCCGCAGACCAGGGACTCAGATTGGACGGTACGACGGGAGAAATTCAACACCAACTGTCCAACATGTCTGTGATGCTGGTGAAAGTCATAGAGGACCTGGAAGATCTGGCTGTAATACGTCGATTGACTATTGCGATGGAGGCGAAATTCTCTGAGTTTGTTACAAGAATCGGGGACGTTGAGAAACGGATTGATTTTTTGGAGTCATCGGTGAGGGAATTAGCCGTTAGCAACCAAAGCAGATTTGCAGTGCATTTGGGAAAAACCTGACACCATGAGAATCGTAATCGGCGAAACAACGTCCACGGAAGATCGCTTTTGCTCTGATGTTCCTGGCCAAATTGAGAATAGATGCTAAGGATGGCTGCAAAATATTTACATTACAAGGAAGGTTATTTCTTTTCTTAAACGTAATAAATATGATATAGTATTTCTTCTGCTGAAAGATTTGGGAGGATATGGGTTGGACATGTGTTCTTTAGTGCTGGCTCGAGTAAGAGCAGGGGAGTCATTACATTGATAAATAAACATCTATAATTCAAATGTCTCAAACAGATTAAAGATAAATTAGGAAGAGTCATTATTGTTTTAGCAGAAATTCAGGGGCAAAGGTTAATTTTGGCTAATATTTACGCACCTAACACTAATGATCAGGGCTTTCTTATAGCTCTTGAAGGGATGTTGCAAGCCGCTGGAACCCCTCATGATATAATATTGGGAGGAGACTTTAATCTATTGATGGATTCAGTCCTTGATCATAGTGAAACAAAAGTCCCCTAGAGCAACACTGACGCTTCACAGGATGTGGACAAATCTTGGTCTTACAGATATTTGGAGACTTTTGAACCCATCTGGAGGGACTATACATTCTTTTCATCAGTCCATAAGATTTATTCTAGAATACATTATTTTTTATATATTAGTCCCTCATTTCATCAGTTGTTGATTGCTCAATTGTAAACATCTCAGATCACATCCTGATGAGTTTAGAGGTGTCGCCACATACAGAGAAAAAGAAATCATATAGTTGCCGCTTTCATGTTTCCCTTTTGCAAAATCCTGATTTCCAACAGATGTTAAAGGCTGAAATCAATGTTTATATGGAGGCCAACTGGTCCTCAGTGCTCTGTGGGCGGGGCTTGGGAGGCACTTAAGGCAGTTCTTAGGGGTCAGATCATACAGTACGCCTCATTCACCAAAATATCCAAAACACAAGAACTCGTGCAGTTGGAAGGGAATATTAAAAGTGCTGAAGCGCCGAATGTCTGATGGCCTCTGATGTCTCGATGGAGTTTTGGCTATTCAGGGCAAGACAGTCATACTTTGAGTCGTGGGACAAAGCAGGGAAGCATTTGGCTAGATATATAAAACAGAGAGAGTCTTTTTCTACCATTCCCTCAGTGAAATCTGCTGGTGCTGAAATATTTACCTCATTGATATTAATAATGCTTTTAAAGAATTCTATCTTGATCTCTGTAGTTCTACGTCTTCATCTACTGATGAGGATATTAGAAACTTTGTGTAACTATTAGATCTCCCTAAACTGACGACTGAGACAATTATCTTGATTCTGAGATAATCTTGTAGGAGTTTGGCGAGGTAATTAAGGACATACCTACAGGTATGGCTCGGGGGGGCAGATGGTTTTCCCCCTGAA
This sequence comes from Moxostoma hubbsi, assembly GCA_032164185.1. Taxonomy (NCBI): domain Eukaryota; kingdom Metazoa; phylum Chordata; class Actinopteri; order Cypriniformes; family Catostomidae; genus Moxostoma; species Moxostoma hubbsi. Next base: position 465,544 of record JAVLUX010000054.1, on the reverse strand, counting down.
TATTTTAGATTTACGCAGATGATATTTTATTATCCGTCACCGACCCCACTAGATCTATGCCTTGCCTTGAAGAATTATTAATTCCTTTTCTAAATTCTCAGGATACAGAGTTAATTGTTCTAAATCTGAAGTTTTGGCTCTGACAGCGTACTGCCCAATAACAGCTTTTCAGCCGGTGCCTTCCAGTGGCCCAAACAGGGCATTAAATATTTAGACATTTTATTCTCAGCAAATTTGTCAACAAATTTTAAGAGCATTAAACAAAAAGTAAATTTTGACCATTTTATAAAAAGGTTTTCAAGTGATGTGGGCAGGTGGGCTTCATTACATTTATCTATGATTGTAGGTTAATGTTATTAAAATGAATTGGAGTGGTGGTGGTGTAGTGGGCTAAAGCACATAACTGGTAATCAGAGGGTTGCTGGTTTGATCCCCACAGTCACCACCATTGTGTCCTTGAGTAAGACACTTAACTCCAGGTTGCTCCGGGGGGATTGTCCCTGTAATAAGTGCACTGTAAGTCACTTTGGATAAAAGCGTCTGCCGAATTCATAAATGTAAACATAAATTAATTGTCTCCCAAAATTCAACTACCTGTTACAGTCTGTCCCTGTAGATGTCCCCCTCTCTTATTTCAAGCTATTTCATAGCATAGCTAAGTCCTTCATTTCGAATGGGAAACATCCCAGATTTAATTTTAATAAGTTGCATAGGCCGATTGACAAAGGTGGGCTAGGTCTACTCAAGATTTTGTTTTATTATTATGTGTTCAGTCTTTCGAGGACATTTGGCTCACTGGTCGCTTTCACCTGAGAGAGCCCCTCCCTGGTTTTGTATGGAACAGGAAGTTCTTGCCCCTGTTGCGCCATTGCAATCGGAGAAGTTAAGTTACACCCCATTATTTCGCATTTGCACGGTATGGGCAAAAGAGTGTTTAATTCAGACATTTATTTAAATGTTGCCTCAAGCATATGACTGAACCCAAAATAATGTATTAATAATTCCACTTTCTGCTGGTCAGAGTAGATTGTGAGGGGGGTTACTACATTCAGAGACCTGTATGAGAGCTCAAATTGTGTGAGGGATTCACATCGATCTTAAACCCCCACTGCTCAACAACCACCACCACAACAAAAACAAACAATTACGGTAAGTCGTGGCATCTGCTCATGTTATCGCTTCCTGCACTACATGCCACATGAGATCGTTTGAAAATTTGGTTCAACATATTGGGATTCCCAGGTCTCAGTTCTTTAGGTATTTACAGCAGCGTCACCTGCACTGTACTATTTTTGGGAGTAGCTTACACCCCCCCCAAAGCGGCAGATACTCTGGGAGGGGTGATTACTGCTTTTGGGAAAGGTCATGAGGCATCAGTGAATTACTCCCTGCTAATTCAGAGTCTGGGGGACAGAGCTTTAACTTCTCTCAAGAGATTATGGGAGAAAGATTTAAACTTGGTATTGGAGGAGGGAGTGTGGGCTAGGATTCTAAAAAACATCAAGTCTGCATCTGGAGATGCAAGGGTGCACCTTATGCAATTTAAGATTTTACATCAGTTCTTTTGGACCCCCTCTAGATTGTATAGGCTTGGTCCTAAAGACAAAAAAAGTGCTTTGCATGGGGGTAACAGAAGAATCCCACAGTGACTGGGCCAGCTCGATGGTTTTGGTTTCGAAGACCTATGGTGCAGTCCGTTTCTGTGTGGATTATAGAAGTTAATAAGAAGGTGTCTAAATTTGATGCATACCTAATGCCTCGGATTAATGAGCTGCTCCATCGGTTAGGCATGGCTTTTAATCGACACTGGATTTAACAAAGGGATATTGGCAGATTCCCTTAACTCCCATGTCCTGTGAAAAGAAGGCATTTTACACACCCTTTGGATTGCACCGATTTGTGCTGCTTCCATTTGGTTTGTTTGGGGCCCCGGTTATGTTTCATCAGCTCATGAACAGAATCCTCAGACCACACACTGCTTACAATGCTGGATGACATCATTATCTTCAGTAATGATAAGCAGCAGCACCTGCAGAATCTGAGGGCTGTCCCGAGGTCATTGAGACGGGCGGGATTTACGACAAACCAAAAAAGTGCACATTTGGGCAAGTGGAAATATGGTATCTGGGCTTCTACTTGGGTCATGGGCAGGTGCGGCCCCAAATTGATATTACAGCAGCGATTGCACCCTGCCAAAAAGGAGGTGAGAAATTTCTTGGGGCTGGCTTGCTATTATTGCAGGTTTGTGCCTAAATATTAGAATGCCACCAGCCCGCTGACTTATCTTACTAAAAATGGGCACTAGATCCGTGCAGAGGACAGAGCCGTGTCAGCAGGCATTCAAGTGGGTTAAAACTGCACTTTTATTGCACTCTCCTGACTTCACTCTCCCTTTTATCTTGCAGCTGGACAAATCGGATGGGGGTTGGAAGTGGTACTGTCCCAGATGTTGGAGGGTTGCCCCATGCTGTACAATAGTTGCAAACTCTCAATGAGGGAGACAGCACGATAGAGAAGGAGAGTTTGGCCATCAAGAGGGTGGTTCTCACCCTCCAGTACTATCTGTTGGGGTGTACTTTCACCCTCTGTTCAGACCATGCCCCGCTCCAGTGGCTCCATCGCATAAGCATACCAATGATCACCCATTGGTATCTGGCTCTCCAGCCTTTTAAGTTCGAGGTGGTCCACGGGCCGGGGGCACAGATGGCTGTGGTGGATTTCCTCTCTAGAAATGGGGGGGAGGGGGGGTAAAAGACAGGCCGGATGGGCGCCGGCCTGAGTCGGGCAATTGGAGTATGTGGTGATGGGTGCGTGGCCGAATGACATCTGTGGAGAGCAAGGCCAGGAGAAAAAGAATGGTAAGGATTGACACCTGTGGGAAATGATCTCTAACAGCTGTTTTGTGTTGCAGTGAGAGCTGGAGAAGCCATTTGTGTGTGTTTATACTGAAATATATTGAAAATAAAGGACTTATGTTGGATTGTGTCTCCGGCCCTCGCTTCCTCCTTCCTAAAAAAACTAGAGACTTACCACAAACATAACCGCTGATGTCACTCAACTAAAGACTGAACCTGACTCAGAACAACAGACTTCAGCCAAACACCTTACTATAAATACACAATCTCATTGAACTTTAAAGAAGAGCATCTTTAGAATACAGAATTTAAACATGAGAGAACTTCAAATCAGATAATGATCAAAATAAAAACTGCACACACACACACACACACACACACACAACACCGTTCACAACATCAGTGCAAATTTCAAAATCAGTGGGTGAGTTCATATCCTTTAGTGATCTGAGCGAGTCATGTATGAAATTCACTTTGAATCGACTCATACAATGAGAATACACTCACATACATTTGAATACACTCACTCACACACACACACACACACACACACACACACACACACACAAACACACACAAACACACACACTCACTCACACACAAACACACACACACACTCACTCACACACACATGCACGCACACACAAACACACTTTTTTATATCTTGCAGTAACTTTCAATATGCCTATGATATGTTGTAATTGTTGTAATTGATTTTATCTATAATTATTAATGATTAAAATAATTAATTTTATTATTGCTTTTTTTAGCATTATTTTGTTCTTTTTCTAAATGTTTTATATTCTGATTTGTTGAACACTTTCAGCTGCATTTTACTGTAAGTGTGAAATGTACTGAAGAAATAAACGATACTCTTATTATTATTAAAAGCTCTTTAGGGTGATATAGATTATTTGACTAATAAATCAGTCTTGATAATTCTGTTATGAGCACAAGATCATTTACTGTTTACGGTCTCATTCTTCACTCCAGTTATTAAACAAGCAGAACACTATCATCATTAAACCTCCACAGAAACCCGTTTGTGATCATGAGAAGATTCTGACCGTTCTGTAGACGTCATCGCTGCTCTCCTCAAACTTCTGCTGGATTCTCTCCTCCAGGAAGTAGATGCGCAGCTTCAGACTGAAGTTCTCCTTCTTCAGGTCGTTCAGGTGCTGCGAGAGAGTTCGGTAAGTGTTAGACATGTCCGGTGTGTGTGTGTGTGTGTGTGTGTGTGAGGGGCATCACACACCCCTCAATCTCAACTCAACACATCACGATGATTAAAACGCTGAAAAACTAACAAATATCTACAAAAATGACACACATGACATCGCTTCTCATATTTACACGGCCATCTTGCACGGCTTTAGACTCCTATAAATGTAAGAAAAACACTCCAGCACACGCACAGAGAAGCGAGGGCCCCTGAAGGGCCGCTATAAGGGCCCAGAGCCACAGAGATCTGACCGTTGTGAGTCCATCAGCAGCAGTTTTATGATGGAGCGCCAGAGAACGGAGCTATTTTAACTCCGGCGAAGTATCCCAGGAATCTCTGCTGCCCAACACATGAGCCAATCACAGCACACCGTACACTCATATGTAACATGATCGCCCGCCAGAGGCAGAGAGAGAGAGAGAGAAGTCCCACATCCAGTGATATCTGATTTAGTCTCCAAGACTGAAGTGTTCATAAACTCTATTAAACACATTTCAGAGTGTTTCTTCTACATTTTTTGCTGCATCTTTGATCAAAGAATTAGATGTTATGTTAACGTTATCTAACAGTTGTACAGAAAGTTGTGAAAATATGAATGTTGCCATATGGCAACTCTATGACACTGTTGTAGTTTCTCATTGGGATGTTTTATAGATAGCGGCATCAATTATATTACTGCATTTATTTAATGCAGAAGTGATTTATATAACTTAATTGCATTTATGCATAAATAACACAATCATGACGTTTTGTGTTTTCACGTGACAACAGTGACGATGAGCTCAGTCGTCCTACAGCTGCCATAATGTTTGCTACATTTATTTATTTAAAAAAATATATTTTTAAAAAATATCTGTACGTTTATGATGTTATTAGAGCTATTTTAATTTTCACCATTAAAATTTAATTAGTAGCAGACACATAATTAAATTATTAGCAGACACATTTCACTTCAGTCATGAGAAATGTAATGCCTTTAAACAAACAGTAAACAATTTAAAACAACTAACCATACTGAGAAACTAAAGTAAACTGAAACAAAGAGTCATAGAGAGAAAACTGGCAAATAAAAAATAAACAAACTGACAATCTGAAATAAAACAAATAAAAACGAAACTGCTCCGGTCACAAAAACATCAAGACTCGTCGTAGATTTGGTCCATATATTTTAGTTTTGGTGCACCACCTGAAATTCGTTTGTGAAAATGGGGAGATTTATGCACTTTGGGGGAATAAAACTCAAAATACTAAAACATTATAATTTGCATCATTAGCTAAATCACACAGGGATTGTTTTTTTTCTCAATTCTTCCCTGGATGGAATGATTGTTAAAGTATACGGTCTACATTATGGCCTTGAGTCCAAACAAGACATGATGAAATCAGGTGCTGTTCTTGGCAGATCACCAGTCCAGAGAGCAGAGTAAAGATGACTGAATGCAACACATCATAAATAAAGTTCTGATGGTAAATATTTGTTAGAGGATGCACGTGTCACGACATGTATTCTTTACTCAAAGGTTTCATTTGATTTGCTCGTGTCACGTTCATCATTCTGGTGATTAACTGGTGTTGTGTTAATAACTGGTGTAATGTTAATAACTGGTGTAGTGTTAATAACTGGTGTAATGTTAATAACTGGTGTAGTGTTAATAACTGGTGTAATGTTAATAACTGGTGTAGTGTTAATAACTGGTGTAGTGTTAATAACTGGTGTAATGTTAATAACTGGTGTAGTGTTAATAACTGTGTAATGTTAATAACTGGTGTAATGTTAATAACTGGTGTAGTGTTAATAACTGGTGTAATGTTAATAACTGGTGTAGTGTTAATAACTGGTGTAATGTTAATAACTGGTGTAATGTTAATAACTGGTGTTGTGTTAATAACTGGTGTAATGTTAATAACTGGTGTAGTGTTAATAACTGGTGTAATGTTAATAACTGGTGTAGTGTTAATAACTGGTGTAATGTTAATAACTGGTGTAGTGTTAATAACTGGTGTAGTGTTAATAACTGGTGTAGTGTTAATAACTGTGTAATGTTAATAACTGGTGTAATGTTAATAACTGGTGTAGTGTTAATAACTGGTGTAATGTTAATAACTGGTGTAGTGTTAATAACTGGTGTAATGTTAATAACTGGTGTAATGTTAATAACTGGTGTAGTGTTAATAACTGGTGTAATGTTAATAACTGGTGTAATGTTAATAACTGGTGTTGTGTTAATAACTGGTGTAGTGTTAATAACTGGTGTAGTGTTAATAACTGGTGTAATGTTAATAACTGGTGTTACTGGTGTAATGTTAATAACTGGTGTAATGTTTATAACTGGTGTAATGTTTATAACTGGTGTAATGTTAATAACCGGTGTAGTGTTAATAACTGGTGTAATGTTAATAACTGGTGTAGTGTTAATAACTGGTGTAGTGTTAATAACTGGTGTAGTGTTAATAACTGGTGTAATGTTAATAACTGGTGTAGTGTTAATAACTGGTGTAATGTTAATAACTGGTGTTACTGGTGTAATGTTAATAACTGGTGTAGTGTTAATAACTGGTGTAATGTTTATAACTGGTGTAATGTTAATAACCAGTGTAGTGTTAATAACTGGTGTAGTGTTAATAACTGTGTAATGTTAATAACTGGTGTAATGTTAATAACTGGTGTAGTGTTAATAACTGGTGTAGTGTTAATAACTGGTGTAATGTTAATAACTGGTGTAGTGTTAATAACTGGTGTAGTGTTTATAACTGGTGTAATGTTTATAACTGGTGTTACTGGTGTAATGTTAATAACTGGTGTAATGTTAATAACTGGTGTAATGTTTATAACTGGTGTAATGTTAATAACTGGTGTAATGTTTATAACTGGTGTAATGTTAATAACTGGTGTAGTGTTAATAACTGGTGTAATGTTAATAACTGGTGTAGTGTTAATAACTGGTGTAGTGTTAATAACTGGTGTAATGTTAATAACTGGTGTAGTGTTAATAACTGGTGTAGTGTTAATAACTTGTGTTACTGGTGTAATGTTAATAACTGGTGTAATGTTTATAACTGGTGTAATGTTAATAACTGGTGTAGTGTTAATAACTGGTGTAATGTTAATAACTGGTGTAATGTTTATAACTGGTGTTACTGGTGTAATGTTAATAACTGGTGTAATGTTAATAACTGGTGTAATGTTAATAACTGGTGTAATGTTTATAACTGGTGTAATGTTAATAACTGGTGTAGTGTTAATAACTGGTGTAATGTTAATAACTGGTGTAGTGTTAATAACTGGTGTAATGTTAATAACTGGTGTAGTGTTAATAACTGGTGTAATGTTAATAACTGGTGTAGTGTTAATAACTGGTGTAATGTTAATAACTGGTGTAGTGTTAATAACTGTGTAATGTTAATAACTGGTGTAGTGTTAATAACTGGTGTAATGTTAATAACTGGTGTAGTGTTAATAACTGGTGTAATGTTAATAACTGGTGTAGTGTTAATAACTGGTGTAATGTTAATAACTGGTGTAATGTTAATAACTGGTGTTGTGTTAATAACTGGTGTAATGTTAATAACTGGTGTAGTGTTAATAACTGGTGTAATGTTAATAACTGGTGTTACTGGTGTAATGTTAATAACTGGTGTAATGTTAATAACTGGTGTAATGTTTATAACTGGTGTAATGTTTATAACTGGTGTAATGTTAATAACCGGTGTAGTGTTAATAACTGGTGTAATGTTAATAACTGGTGTAGTGTTAATAACTGGTGTAGTGTTAATAACTGTGTAATGTTAATAACCGGTGTAGTGTTAATAACTGGTGTAATGTTAATAACTGGTGTAGTGTTAATAACTGGTGTAATGTTAATAACTGGTGTTACTGGTGTAATGTTAATAACTGGTGTAGTGTTAATAACTGGTGTAGTGTTAATAACTGGTGTTACTGGTGTAATGTTAATAACTGGTGTAATGTTTATAACTGGTGTAATGTTAATAACTGGTGTAGTGTTAATAACTGGTGTAATGTTAATAAATGGTGTAATGTTTATAACTGGTGTTACTGGTGTAATGTTAATAACTGGTGGAATGTTTATAACTGGTGTAATGTTAATAACTGGTGTAGTGTTAATAACTGGTGTAATGTTTATAACTGGTGTAATGTTAATAACTGGTGTAGTGTTAATAACTGGTGTAATGTTAATAACTGGTGTAATGTTAATAAATGGTGTAATGTTTATAACTGGTGTTACTGGTGTAATGTTTATAACGGGTGTAATGTTAATAACTGGTGTAGTGTTAATAACTGGTGTAATGTTATTAACTGGTGTTACTGGTGTAATGTTAATAACTGGTGTAATGTTTATAACTGGTGTAATGTTAATAACTGGTGTAGTGTTAATAACTGGTGTAGTGTTAATAACTGGTGTAATGTTTATAACTGGTGTTACTGGTGTAATGTTAATAACTGGTGTAATGTTTATAACTGGTGTAATGTTAATAACTGGTGTAGTGTTAATAACTGGTGTAATGTTTATAACTGGTGTAATGTTAATAACTGGTGTAGTGTTAATAACTGGTGTAGTGTTAATAACTGGTGTAATGTTAATAAATGGTGTAATGTTTATAACTGGTGTTACTGGTGTAATGTTTATAACGGGTGTAATGTTTATAACTGGTGTAATGTTAATAACTGGTGTAATGTTAATAACTGGTGTAGTGTTAATAACTGGTGTAATGTTAATAACTGGTGTAGTGTTAATAACTGGTGTAATGTTAATAACTGGTGTTACTGGTGTAATGATAACTGGTGTTACTGGTGTAATGTTAATAACTGGTGTAATGTTTATAACTGGTGTAATGTTAATAACTGGTGTAGTGTTAATAACTGGTGTAATGGTAATAACTGGTGTAATGTTTATAACTGGTGTTACTGTTGTAATGTTAATAACTGGTGTAATGTTAATAACTGGTGTTGTGTTAATAACTGGTGTAATGTTAATAACTGGTGTAATGTTAATAACTGGTGTTGTGTTAATAACTGGTGTAATGTTTATAACTGGTGTTACTGGTGTAATGTTTATAACTGGTGTAATGTTTATAACTGGTGTTACTGGTGTAATGTTTATAACTGGTGTTGTGTTAATAACTGGTGTAATGTTAATAACTGGTGTAATGTTTATAACTGGTGTTACTGGTGTAATGTTTATAACTGGTGAATGTTAATAACTGGTGTTACTGGTGTAATTTTAATAACTGGTGTTACTGGTGTAATGTTTATAACAGGTGTAATGTTAATAACTGGTGTTACTGGTGTAATGTTTATAACTGGTGTTGTGTTAATAACTGGTGTAATGTTAATAACAGGTGTAATGTTAATAACTGGTGTAATGTTAATAACAGGTGTAATGTTAATAACTGGTGTTACTGGTGTAATGTTTATAACTGGTGTTACTGGTGTAATGTTTATAACTGGTGTAATGTTAATAACTGGTGTAATGTTAATAACTGGTGTTACTGGTGTAATGTTTATAACTGGTGTAATGTTTATAACTGGTGTTACTGGTGTAATGTTTATAACTGGTGTTGTGTTAATAACTGGTGTTGTGTTAATAACTGGTGTAAAGTCAATAACTGGTGTAATGTTTATAACTGGTGTAATGTTAATAACTGGTGTTACTGGTGTAATGTTTATAACTGGTGTTGTGTTAATAACTGGTGTTACTGGTGTAATGTTAATAACTGGTGTAATGTTAATAACAGGTGTAATGTTAATAACTGGTGTTACTGGTGTAATGTTTATAACTGGTGTTGTGTTAATAACTGGTGTTACTGGTGTAATGTTTATAACTGGTGTAGTGTTAATAACTGGTGTAATGTTAATAACTGGTGTAATGTTAATAAATGGTGTAATGTTTATAACTGGTGTTACTGGTGTAATGTTTATAACGGGTGTAATGTTAATAACTGGTGTAGTGTTAATAACTGGTGTAATGTTATTAACTGGTGTTACTGGTGTAATGTTAATAACTGGTGTAATGTTTATAACTGGTGTAATGTTAATAACTGGTGTAGTGTTAATAACTGGTGTAGTGTTAATAACTGGTGTAATGTTTATAACTGGTGTTACTGGTGTAATGTTAATAACTGGTGTAATGTTTATAACTGGTGTAATGTTAATAACTGGTGTAGTGTTAATAACTGGTGTAATGTTTATAACTGGTGTAATGTTAATAACTGGTGTAGTGTTAATAACTGGTGTAGTGTTAATAACTGGTGTAATGTTAATAAATGGTGTAATGTTTATAACTGGTGTTACTGGTGTAATGTTTATAACGGGTGTAATGTTTATAACTGGTGTAATGTTAATAACTGGTGTAATGTTAATAACTGGTGTAGTGTTAATAACTGGTGTAATGTTAATAACTGGTGTAGTGTTAATAACTGGTGTAATGTTAATAACTGGTGTTACTGGTGTAATGATAACTGGTGTTACTGGTGTAATGTTAATAACTGGTGTAATGTTTATAACTGGTGTAATGTTAATAACTGGTGTAGTGTTAATAACTGGTGTAATGGTAATAACTGGTGTAATGTTTATAACTGGTGTTACTGTTGTAATGTTAATAACTGGTGTAATGTTAATAACTGGTGTTGTGTTAATAACTGGTGTAATGTTAATAACTGGTGTAATGTTAATAACTGGTGTTGTGTTAATAACTGGTGTAATGTTTATAACTGGTGTTACTGGTGTAATGTTTATAACTGGTGTAATGTTTATAACTGGTGTTACTGGTGTAATGTTTATAACTGGTGTTGTGTTAATAACTGGTGTAATGTTAATAACTGGTGTAATGTTTATAACTGGTGTTACTGGTGTAATGTTTATAACTGGTGAATGTTAATAACTGGTGTTACTGGTGTAATTTTAATAACTGGTGTTACTGGTGTAATGTTTATAACAGGTGTAATGTTAATAACTGGTGTTACTGGTGTAATGTTTATAACTGGTGTTGTGTTAATAACTGGTGTAATGTTAATAACAGGTGTAATGTTAATAACTGGTGTAATGTTAATAACAGGTGTAATGTTAATAACTGGTGTTACTGGTGTAATGTTTATAACTGGTGTTACTGGTGTAATGTTTATAACTGGTGTAATGTTAATAACTGGTGTAATGTTAATAACTGGTGTTACTGGTGTAATGTTTATAACTGGTGTAATGTTTATAACTGGTGTTACTGGTGTAATGTTTATAACTGGTGTTGTGTTAATAACTGGTGTTGTGTTAATAACTGGTGTAAAGTCAATAACTGGTGTAATGTTTATAACTGGTGTAATGTTAATAACTGGTGTTACTGGTGTAATGTTTATAACTGGTGTTGTGTTAATAACTGGTGTTACTGGTGTAATGTTAATAACTGGTGTAATGTTAATAACAGGTGTAATGTTAATAACTGGTGTTACTGGTGTAATGTTTATAACTGGTGTTGTGTTAATAACTGGTGTTACTGGTGTAATGTTTATAACTGGTGTAATGTTAATAACAGGTGTTGTGTTACAACCCGGTATCACGCCGAGGCGTGAAATAGACACGCCGGTCCACTCGCGGATGCGTGTCTATTTCACGCTTTGCCTCCTCCAGGCGTGTACATGACACGCGCGCGTCTACGTAGAATACCGGCAGGGGGCGATCGTTTCCTCGACGCCAACAACTGTCCGCGCACCAAAGAGGAAGCGATACATCGCGTTCTCCAGTTCCGGTTAGCAGGATATATATTTTTGTACATAAATACACTTTTTAAATAAAAATATATATATATATATATATATATATATATATATATATATATATATATATATATATATATATATATATATATATTTATGTATTTATTTACATCAGCACAAGATACTCGACAGCCCACACACACACACACACATATAACAACGTTAGGCTACAGCAACGTTAGGATTTCTTCATGAAAGCAGCACTGTAATGAACCTTTATTTGTCACATATGGTCACAAGTGAAAGTAACCGGCGAAATTGGCCGGCATCCCGCCCGCACGAACGTGCAACGCGACGACAACGGTATCGCTTCCTCTTTGGTGCGCGGAGAGTTGTTGGCGTTGAGGAAACGATCGCCCCCTGCCGGTATTCTACGTAGATGCGCGCGTGTCATGTACACGCCTGGAGGAGGCAAAGCGTGACACCGACACGCATCCGCGAGTGGACCGGCGTGTCTATTTCACGCCTCGGCGTGATATCGGGTTGTGTGTTAATAACTGCTGTAAAGTCAATAACTGGTGTAATGTTTATAACTGGCGTTGTGTTAATAACTGGTGTTGTGTTAATAACTGGTGTAAAGTCAATAACTGGTGTAATGTTAATAACTGGTGTTACTGGTGTAATGTTTATACCTGGTGTTGTGTTAATAACTGGTGTTGTGTTAATAACTGGTGTTACTGGTGTAATGTTTATAACTGGTGTAATGTTAATAACAGGTGTTGTGTTAATAACTGCTGTAAAGTCAATAACTGGTGTAATGTTTATAACTGGCGTTGTGTTAATAACTGGTGTAATGTTTATAACTGGTGTAATGTTAATAACAGGTGTTGTGTTAATAACTGGTGTAAAGTCAATAACTGGTTTAATGTTAATAACTGGTGTCGTGTTAATAACTGGTGTTGGTGTTAACAGTTGCTGTCAATCACACTCTGTATTGACATCATGTGGGAACAAGAATGTAGGGGGGAGTCATCGAGGTAGCCGGGTTAGTGTGATCAGGGTTAGGGTTAACCCGGTCAGTAGTACCGCACTACTGAGTTCTACCGGCTCGGACCTGACAAAAAACAGGACAAGACCTTCTCAACCCTGAGATTGTAGAATCTGGTGAAGGAATTGGGTGTTGCCCAGCTGCTGCTCTGCATACAACCCGGTATCACGCCGAGGCGTGAAATAGACACGCCGGTCCACTCGCGGATGCGTGTCTATTTCACGCTTTGCCTCCTCTAGGCGTGTACATGACACGCGCGCGTCTACGTAGAATACCGGCAGGGGGCGATCGTTTCCTCAACGCCAACAACTCTCCGCGCACCAAAGAGGAAGCGATATATCGCGTTCTCCAGTTCCGGTTAGCAGGATATATATTTTTGTACATAAATACACTTTTTAAATAAATATATATATATATATATATATATATATATATATATATATATATATATATATATATATATTTATTTATTTATTTATTTACATCAGCACAAGATACTCGACAGCCCACACACACACACACACACACACACACACACATATAACAACGTTAGGCTACAGCAACGTTAGGATTTCTTCATGAAAGCAGCACTATAATGAACCTTTATTTGTCACATATGGTCACAAGTGAAAGTAACCGGCGAAATTGGCCGGCATCCTGCCCGCACGAACGTGCAACGCGACGACAACGGTATCGCTTCCTCTTTGGTGCGCGGAGAGTTGTTGGCGTTGAGGAAACGATCGCCCCCTGCCGGTATTCTACGTAGACGCGCGCGTGTCATGTACACGCCTGGAGGAGGCAAAGCGTGACACCGACACGCATCCGCGAGTGGACCGGCGTGTCTATTTCACGCCTCGGCGTGATATCGGGTTGCTGCATATGTCTGCTAGGGAGGTGGCATTGGCCAGTGCCCTCGTGGAGTGTGCTCGAACCCGCAAGGGGGCGGGCATGGCCTGGGTGTGATAGGCCAAGGTGATGGCATCAATGACCCAGAGGGAAAGCCTCTGTTTGGAGACAGTGTTCCCATTCCGGCTTTGTTTGATTGTGTCTACAACAGCAGGTGGAAGCCCACTTAGATCTTCCACATCCCATCCAGGGCCCAGATGTGGAGGTTCCAGAGGTCTGGGCGCGAATGCCAGAGGGTGCCCCGTCCCTGAGAAAAAAGGTCCTTCCTCAGCCAGGGAGGGGCTGTCGCGAGAAGCGTGAGATCCAAGAACCAAATCCATGTGGGCCAGTAGGGGGCCACCAGAGAGACTTGTTCCTCGCCCTCCCTGACCTTGCACAGCACCTGTGCAAGTAGGCTCACTGGGGGAAATGCGCAGCCCCGGGGCCAGCTGTGTGCCAGTGTATCAAGTCAAGTCAAGTGGTTTTTATTGTCGTTTCAACCATATACAGTTAGTACAGTACACAGCGAAACGAGACAACGTTCCTCCAGGACCATGGTGCTACATAAAATAAACCCAGAACCACATGAGTCTACACAGACTAAATAAAGTACCTAAATAAAGTGCACAAGCAAACGTGTGCAAAAAGTACGGGACAGTACAATAAATTACTAACAATGAACAGGACAATAGACACAGTGAGAGACAGTGCAGCGCCAACCAGTATACAGTAGTGCAAAAAGATGACAGTTCCTAAAAATGCCAAATGTAAACATAACATACTATGAGATAGTGTTCTATGCACATAGCAGTTATTGAGGTAGCAGACAGGTATAAAGTAACAGTAATTAAAGTGCAACTCAGGACATGTGTGTCAAACCAGTCTCTGAGTATTGAGGAGTCTGATGGCTTGGGGGAAGAAGCTGTTACACAGTCTGGCCGTGAGGGGCCAAATGCTTCGGTACCTCTTGCCAGACGGCAGGAGGGTGAAGAGTTTGTGTGAGGGGTGTGTGGGGTCATCCACAATGCTGGTGGCTTTGCAGATGCAGTGTTTTTTGTAAATGTCAGCTGTCCTCACTATCCTCTGCAGGGCTTTGCGGTCCGAAACGGTGCAAGTCCCAAACCAGGCACTGATGCAGCTGCTCAGGATGCTCTCAACAGTCCCTCTATAGAACGTAGTAAGGATGGGAGGTGGGAGATGTGCTTTCCTCAGCCTTCGTAGAAAGTAGAGACGCTGCTGGGCTTTCTTGGTAATAGAGCTGGTGTTGAGGGACCAGGTGAGGTTCTCCGCCAGGTGAACACCAAGGAATTTGGTGCTCTTGACGATATCCACAGAGGAGCCGTAGATGTTCAGCGGAGAGTGTTCACCTTGTGCTCTCCTAAAGTCAACAACCATCTTTTTTGTTTTGTCCACATTCAGGGACAGGTTGTTGGCTCTACACCAGTCCGTTAGCATACAGAGAGGAGGTGCAGCGGCTGACTCGTCGTTCTTGCTGATGAGACCCACCACGGTCGTGTCAATCTGCGAACTTAATGATGTGATTCGAGCTGTGCATTGCTGCACAGTCTTGAGTCAGCAGAGTGAACAGCAGTGGACTGAGCACACACCCCTGGGGGCCCCAGTGCTCAGTGTGGTGGTGGTGGAGATGCTGTTCCCGATCCGGATTGACTGAGGTCTCCCAGTCAGAAAGTCCAGGATCCAGTTGCAGAGGGAGGTGTCCAGGCCCAGCAGGTTCAGCTTTCCAATCAGGTGCTGGGGAATGATTGTGTTGAATGCTGAGCTGAAGTCTATGAACAGCATTCGAACGTATGAGTCCTTTTTATCTAGGTGGGTGAGGGCCAGATGGAGGGTGGTGGCGGTGGCGTCGTATGTTGAACGGTTTGGACGATACGCGAACTGCAGTGGGTCTAGTGAGGGGGGCAGCTGTATCTTAATGTGCCTCATGACGAACCTCTCGAAGCATTTCATGATGATGGGAGTGAGTGCAACATGGTGGTGGCCTTAACGCATGTTGGAACGACGGCGCTGCTCAGAGAGATGTTAAAGATGTCGGTACGAACATCTGCCAGCTGGTCTGCACATCATCTGAGCACTCTGCCAGGAATGTTGTCTGGTCCAGCAGCCTTCCGTGGGTTGACTCTACGTAGAGTTTTCCTCACATCTGCCGTGGTGAGACAGAGCACCTGGTCGTTGGGAGGAGGGGTGGTCTTCCTCACCACCACATCGTTCTGCACTTCAAACCGAGCGTAGAAGTCATTCAGCGCATCTGGAAGGGAGGCATCTTTGTCACAGGCAACTGATGTTGTCCTGTAGTTGGTGATGGCCTGGATGCCCTGCCACATGCACCACGTGTAACCGCTGTCCTGGAAGTGACTGTGGATTCTCTGGGCATGTGCGCACTTTGCCTCTCTGAAGGCCCGGGACAGTTTGGCCATCGCTGTTCTTAGGGCTGCATTGTCGCCTGCTCTGAAGGCGGAGTCTCAGGTCCTCAGCAGCGTGCGCACCTCCGCAGTCATCCACGGCTTCTGGTTGGAGCGTGTGGTGATGGTCTTGGAGAAAGTGACATCATCAATGCACTTGCTGATGTAGCTGGTCACTGATGCTGTGTATTCCTCCCAAGTTGGTAGAGTCACCATATGTTGCAGCCTCCCTGAATATGTGCCAGTCAGTTCACTCAAAACAGTCCTGAAGAGATGTGGTCTGAGTAGCTGAGGTGGGGACGGGGCTCCGCCCGGTACGCACCTGGGATGTTTGTGTAAACAAGATCAAGCGTGTTCGCCCCTCTCGTTGCAAAGTCCACATACTGATGGAATTTAGGGAGCACTGTCTTGAGATTTGCATGGTTGAAATCTCCGGCGACAATAAACAGTCCGTCGGGGTGAGCGTTCTGCAGTTCGCTCATAGCCCCATACAGTTCACAGAGCACTTCCTTAGCGTTAGCGCTGGGGTAAATGTAAACTCCGGTTATAATAACTGTGGTAAATAAAAAGGTCTACATCTAACAGTCACAAGCTCCAACAGCGATGAACAGTAGCTAGAGACTAGCATAGAGTTCTTGCACCATTCTGTGTTGATGTAAACACACAAGCCACCACCGCGAGTCTTACCGCAGAGAGCTGTATTTCTGTCGGTATGAAACGAGGCGAGCCCGTCTAGCTGAATGGTGGTGTCCGGAACTCTGTCGCTGAGCCACGTCTCCGTGAAAACAAAGACACAGCAGTCTCTAAACTCACGCTGCGTAGCCTGCTGGAGTCGGATGTAGTCCAGTTTATTGTCCAGGGAGAAAACATTTGAGAGCAGGATAGACGGGAGAGCCGGCTGGCTAGGGTTTGTTTTTAGCCTAGCATGGACCCCTGCCCTCTTGCCACGCTTCTGCTTTCTCACACACTGCTTACGACGTCCTCTCCCCCGGCCACCGGCATCAGGCAATGCCGAGGACTGCTTTGCTGAACTGCTCCCAAATCAGCTGGACCACCTGGGGTGGAGCATCCACTCTCCGCTGAGCGTGCCTTGTCGTGACGAGAGTGCATGCCGCCATGGCGATTTATGTATGCTATCGTAGCGGTGCTGTCTGAGCAAATCATGACGTGCTTGCCCCGTATTAGTGGGAGAAACCTCCGCAGGGCAAGGATTACAGCCAACAACTCTAGGCAGTTGACGTGCCAACCCAGCCGGGGCCCCAACCCAGTTTGGGACCAGAACATGTCGGGACACCTGCTATAGGGGGACTCCTGACTGCAGAAAACTGTCCAGGGGTTGAAAGTCTGGCGCCGGAGGTGATGAACACACGGTACATGGCGCGAGACTCGACTCTGAAGCCAGTGCTGAAGCGGTCTCATATGCATGAACCCCAGTGGTGCGACAGCCGCAGAGGATGCCATATGCCTCTTGAGTATGCCACACACACACAAACACACTCACACACTCACACTTGATGCTTGCAAATACATTGACGCTCACAACTCCAAACCTTCTCTTGAAACAACATAAAGAAAAGAATCACGAGCCACCCATCCGTTCAATGTTCAATACGCACAAGAGAGAGCAAAACACATTTCACAACTGAAGAGTTTTTATTTACTAACACATAATGCAGATATTCATATATATTATTCATGTTATTCATATCAAGCAACACAAAAAACAAACTGATATAAAGAAACTCTCACCTGTTCAAACTGTCTCAGTGTGTGAGTTTGAAGAGGAACTTTATCAGCATCTTCATTCACATAATCTACACAACAAACAAACAGTATGAGTATGAGTGTGTGTGTGTGTGTGTATGTGTTTGTATGAATGTTTGAGTATGAGTGTGTGTGTGTGTATGTGTGTATGAATGTATGAGTGTGTGTGTATGTGTTTGTATGAATGTTTGAGTGTGAGTGTGTGTGTGTGTGTGAGTGTGTATGTATAAATGTATGAGTGTGTATGTGTGTATATGTTTGTGTGTGCATGTATGAATGTATGAGTGTGTATGTGTTTGTGTGTGTGTATAAATGTATGAGTGTGTGTATGTGTTTGTGAGTGTATGTGTGTATGTGTGTGTATGAATGTATGAGTGTGTGTATGTGTTTGTGAGTGTATGTGTGTGTGTGTGTGTGTGTGTATGAATGTATGAGTGTGTGTGTGTGTTTGTGAGTGTGTGTGTGTGTGTATATATATGTATGAGTGTGTATGATTATGTGTGTGTATATATGTATGCGTGTATGATTATATGTGTGTGTGTATATGTATGAGTGTGTATGATTATATGTATGTGTGAGAGTTTGTGCGTGTGTGTGTGTGTGTGTGTGTGTATATGTATGAGTGTGTGTGTGTATGAGTGTGTGTGTGTGTGTGTGTGTATATATGTATATATTAAAATCTGGACCAAATGGAACAGTGTTGGATGTTTGTGTGAAGCATCTTGAACTGTTATGTGATATTGGGACTTAAGCATTACATCTTCTGAAGTCCCTCTGACATTCCCTGGACAATTTTTGCAAACTTCTGTTCAGCGTCTCACTTTTGTGAAGTCCCCGCGAGCCCTCTCACTGTCTCGGCTTTACCACTGCACACTCGGTGGGTAAGTTTCCTCTTGTTCATTGAGTAGTGTTTCTTTGTGGTTCTGTCTTTTCTAGTTTGGCTAACGTGGAGTGTTGTGGCCTCACTTTACTTTTCCCGCGAGCCCTCTGCCGCTGCATTACGTGAGTCCCACAACATCCGACGCAACCGGTAAGCAAGTTTCCACTTGTTTGGCGAGCTGTTTTGTTTAGTTTTGTGGATCACACTTAACATCAGCTGGGTTTGGCTAACGTGGTGTTGTTGTAACGTGGGTGGCCATTCGGCTTTCTGTGAGTGCTTTCTTAAATTGTGCAAAGAGATGTCTTCTGCTATTAATAACTCTTCGGCATTGATATCGCTGGCCCTGGGCTTTGTTGGGCTTGTTTTTCTTCTCATTGACGGTATGGATTTCAATTATACTTCATTGCAATTGCATAATCTAAATAGTCCCTCTCGACTGGAAACTTCCACATTTGATTGGTGTACTACCCTCGGAATTGCACGTTGTGCATGTTATATCCATCGATCTGCTAAGCGTCGATGGTTTTATGACTGCAACTCCTCTCTATCAATACCTGTGATCTGGTCGCCGAGACCAAAACGTTACCATGGTAACGATGTGGCTCTTCATCGTGCCAGGACTCTCATACCACTAACCAGAGATGCGGTCTACTTGTCCACACATGGTCTCCATCGACACAATTGCGCTCTTCTGAACACTCGTTCCCTGACTGGCAAGGGTACACTGTTGCATGAAATTACAACTGAGAGAAACCTGGATTTACTTTTTCTGACTGAAACCTGGCAAACGCCTGATGATTTCATTGAACTAAACCTCCTAAGTCCTCCTGGATGTAGTTATCTGACAAAACCTCGACTTAGTGGCAGAGGTGGTGGTCTGGCAGTGATCTTTAAGAACAATTATAAAGTGACTAAATATGATGTTCTTGATGTTTCTAGTTTTGAATGTCTATCACTTAAACTTGCTGGTCCCGCTCCACTTCTGATTTTGTTGATTTATAGACCCCCCAGATATAATACAAACTTTTACTCTGAACTGACTGAAATTCTCACTCTCGCCTGTGCCCGGCATGATAGAATCATGATGCTGGGTGACTTTAATATACATGTTGATTCTGATTGTACTGCTGCAAAAGATTTTATGTCTGTTCTGGACTATTTTGAAGTATCTCAGCATATCGATTTATCCACACATTCTCACTGTCATACTCTCGATTTGCTTTGTACTGTTGGTATTGAAAATGTGCATGCTCAGGGTCATGACTTGGGCATCTCTGATCATAAACTAATTGTCTTCGACTTCTCACTTCCCCTTGTAAAAACAAAAACAAAAACTACCATATCTTACCGTAACCTGAGATCTGTAACTGTTGACAATTTCTCTGCTGCTATTGCTGTGTCTGTTCTTCCTTCCTCGCTCAATCTTCTGAGTCCTGATGAGATAGTTTCAACCTATGATGAATCTATTTGTAATGTTTTGAATGAGCTTGCCCCATTAATAACGAGAACGGTCCCGTCTACCCATTCCTCTCCTTGGTTTACCCCTAAGCTTAGAGTTATGAAATCAAAATGTAGGCGTCTTGAAAGACTTTACAAAAAATCTTCCCTTCTTGTCCATGCCATGGCCTTTTCAGATTCAGTAGTCAAATATAAAGAAGCACTTAGCATTGCACGCTCTGACTATCTTTCTACTGTTATCAACAAAGCCAAGTGCAAACCTAAAACTCTTTTCTCAGAGATAAGCAAACTGGTCAAACCATCCTCTGTAGCTATTACTGGCTCTGTTGATCTCTGTGATAGTTTTCAGTCCTTTTTCTTACAAAAAATGTATAACATTTATCAATCTTTTTCTCCAACTGCAACTTCGCATTCCACTCCATCTTTGATAGGCTGTCCGCTAGACTCCTTTTTACTCACAAATACATCTGTGGTTGAAAAACTGATCATCAAATCAAATTCTTCCTCCTGTATACTTGATCCTATTCCAACATACCTTCTAAAAACTCTTTTGCCATCACTTATTCAACCTATTACCCATATTATAAATGCATCTCTTGCCACTGCCTATGTTCCGCATGATCTGAAAGTAGCGGCCATCACTCCAATTCTAAAGAAATCCGGCCTCGACAACGCCATTCAGAACAATTATAGACCAATATCGAACCTCCCTTTCATTGGCAAGCTACTTGAGAAGGTAGTGGTGGCACAACTGTAGTCACATTTAGAAAAACATAATCTCTTTGAACCGCTTCAATCTGGTTTTCGTCCATATCATAGCACAGAAACAGCACTTTTAAAAGTGGTAAATTATCTCCTTCTGGCTTCTGATTCTGATGCCCATAGTATCTTGGTTCTTCTTGATCTCAATGCAGCATTTGACACTGTATGCCACTCTACACTTCTTTCTAGACTCTCTGCAATAGGTATCACTGGTGCGGCTCTTCAGTGGTTAACTTCATATCTATCGGATAGACAGCAATTTGTTAAGATAGGTGAGAATCGATCCCGTACCATCACAATTTCTCATGGTGTACCTCAAGGTTCTGTACTTGGTCCTCTATTATTTCTCATTTATGTGCTGCCACTAGGTCAGATCATCAGACGGCATGGTCTCAACTTTCATAGTTACGCTGATGATATTCAAATTTATTTCACGGTTAAACCCAACCCACTTTGTCCACCCACATCTGTTGTCTCTTGCCTTCAGGAACTTAAAACATGGTTGTCTGATAACTTCCTACAGCTTAATGCTGGGAAAACTGAAATCCTGTTGATTGGCCCTAAATCACAGCGCTTACCCGGGCATGACTTTTTTATTGATATTGATGGTGTCCAGATTAGGCCTTCAGAAACTGTGCGGAATCTGGGAGTTTTGTTCGATCCCTCGTTAAGTTTTCACTCACACATCAATCAGGTTGTTAAATCATGCTTCTTTCACTTGCGGAATATTGTTCGCATACGCCCCTCTCTTAACTTTGGAGATGCGGAAACTGTTATACACGCTTTTATAACCTCCAGATTGGACTACTGTAACTCCCTATATAGCGGCCTACTCACCAAAGCTATACATCGCCTTCAAATGGTACAAAACTCTGCTGCTCGAGCCCTTACATTTAACAATAAATCTGCACATATCACTCCTATCCTTTCCCAACTTCACTGGCTTCCTGTGATCAATTGCATCCAGTTTAAACAGTTAGTCTTCGGTTATAAAGCCTGTCATGGCCCTGCACCTAAATACCTCGCTGAGTTCGTGCAACCATATGTTCCTGCTCGGACGCTCAGATCTAGCAATGATAATTTGCTTGTCGTACCCAGGTATAAACTCTCTACTGTGGGTGGTAGGGCATTTAGTGTCATCGGCCCTAAGCTGTGGAATAAGCTGCCGTCTGATCTTCGTGCCACCCCTAAACTACAGACCTTCAAATCTCAACTTTAAACTCATATATTCACCTTGCTCAGTAAATAATTATTTTCCATTCTATTTCTCTGTCCTCCACTTTTTCATTATTTTATGTTACATGTTTTCTTTATCAAAATGTATGTGTTCTTTTTCCTCATGTTAATTATTCATAGTTATTGTTGTCTCCATCTGCTTTTCTGCTTGTTTAATTGTTATAACTAGCAGATTACTTGTCTCTTTGTCTGTCAACTGTTTGTATTATTTTGTAAAGCGACCTTGGGTTCTTGAAAGGCGCTATAAAAAATAAAATTATTATTATTATTATTATTATTATTATGTATGCGTGTGTATGAGTATATGTGTGTGTGTATGAATGTATGAGTGTGTGTATGTGTTTGTGAGTGTATGTGTGTATGTGTGTGTATGAATGTATGAGTGTGTGTTTGTGTTTGTGAGTGTGTGTGTGTGTGTATATATATGTATGAGTGTGTATGATTATGTGTGTGTGTGTATATATGTATGCGTGTGTATGATTATATGTGTGTGTGTGTATATGTATGAGTGTGTATGATTATATGTATGTGTGAGAGTTTGTGCGTGTGTGTGTGTGTGTGCGTGTATATGTATGAGTGTGTGTGTGTATGAGTGTGTGTGTGTGTATATGTATGAGTGTGTGTGTGTGTGTGTGTGTGTGTATATATGTATGAGTGTGTATGATTATATCATGTGACCTGTCATTACCTGTCATGTGACCCGCTGCTCTGCACACATTGCCTTCTTCGTCCACAACAAAATCCCTGAAAAAACAACAAAGAAAACAATAAATGCTTTGTTTACACACATACACACACAGTTACCATGGAAACATGGAGAGACTGTTTAAGTTTATATGCATGAAATGTAAATCAAGTCACATGTTCTTTTAAAGTTTAACAGCACCGATCTTTCCAGAAACACATCCGCGATCGAGACAGAAGTTCTGCCGGTAAAACCTTCATTATTTGCAATCCAGTCACACACATTCAATATTAATACAGAAGATATTACATTGTTTAGGTCAAATCACTGTAACGCGTGTCCTATTATGGGATAATACAGTGTCCAGTCAAGCAGCACTTCTGAATTTCACCAAAAATAGTCTTCCGGGTGTTTCTCGCTTACAGTTTTATGAACTCTGAGGATTCGGACACACTAATATAGTTCAGATTGGAATTATACATATTCCCACACAGGATTTTATATGGGCAAGAAAAATGTTTCCTTTACAAACAATACAAAGATTTAATTAAACAGCTATAAATGTAACATCATGGCAGCTATAGATAAACATTTGTGCTGGAAAATAATGGCGTATGAATATCACTCATCAATTTATAATCTTCAAACCATTCATTATTACTCTTCATCCTCACAAGTCTCAAAACTGTTATTCTGACTTCAGCTCGACAATGTATTCAATGATTAAAACATCCTTTTGTCTCTAATATTGTTATAAAAGTGACCAGATAAAACAGCAGCAGTTCCATGTGAAATGAAAACACCGTTTATCCTCTTTAACTGTCATCATCATCATCATCTTCATCATCATCATCATCTTCATCACTCACAGTCTTCTGTACAGTTGTCATACTTCACACACTTTGTCATTGTCACACATGAAAGTGTGTAACTGTTATTTGTTTAAATATGACGCATTCAACTGTACTGAGAACAACAATCAAACGATGAATAAATACATTTTAGGATTATGGTTATGGCATTATATTTGATCTCATCTCCACAGCACAATTATTGATCTCTTGATCAATCGAAACGAGTCATCGATCTCTGAAAACACTGATATGAGCGACTGCACAGACTGAATGCAGAATATCAGATAACATTTCATATGATGTGCACAATATAATCAATAATAAACGGCTCGTGCTGCCTGTATTAAAGGCCTGCAGTGACGTAACTGATGCTGATGAGAGCGCGTGCACATGTAGCAGCGAGGATCAATGCAGACGTGTTTTATTAATGACACATATGAATAAACCTGTAATAATGTCATCACATTGAGTCTCACCGTTCATTTTCAGCCCAGCTCGTGTCGTCCGCTCCGGCGGTCCAGTCCATTGTGAAAACACCGGGGAGACCGTGTCCGCAACCCCGTTCTGTCGATCATACATCCATCTGTGCGGCTGGCATTATTCCTCACACAATGAAATCATGAACCGGGTCCGTTCTGTCCGTGAATGATTCTGACAGTGAGCGTGCAGTGATGCTCGATCTCGCGCCCCCTCCGGTTCGGTTGGGTCTCACGGCTGTTCTACATTCACCGGCCCGTTTGTGAATCTCATTTGACCTACATCAGCTGAATTGTGTGCCCGTTAAAACCGACGTGTTATTTTCCCGATGTTAAAACACTCGAGCTTCATATGCAGAGACAACAATAAACATTCATATCGCTGTTGTTGCCATAATCATATAATTCTGCCCCTCTGCAGGACATTAAAACATGATTTGTGACTGTCCCAATGTCCTTTAAAGACTTGAAATTATTGTGCATTCTGTAGAACAATCATGTTTGCTGTTTGGAGCAATATATAAACTGTAAGTTTGATATTTTTGACCAGCTGGACGCAAACAATGGCGTGTGTTTTGGGCGGGGCTATTTATTTATTTATTTATTTCAAGGATAGCCCCTTGAGATGAACCATCTCATTTTCGAGGGGATCCCTGTTTGATGCTCATTGGCAGATTAGTTTGGGGCGGGGCTATCTGTTTGATGCTCATTGGCAGATTAGTTTGGGGCGGGGCTATCTGTTTGATGCTCATTGGCAGATTAGTTTGGGGTGGGGCTATCTGTTTGATGCTCATTGGCAGATTAGTTTGGGGCAGGGCTATCTGTTTGATGCTCATTGGCAGATTAGTTTGGGGCGGGGCTATCTGTTTGTTGCTCATTGGCAGATTAGTTTGGGGTTGGGCTATCTGTTTGTTGCTCATTGGCAGATTAGTTTGGGGCGGGGCTATCTGTTTGTTGCTCATTGGTAGATCAGTTTGGGGCGGGGCTATCTGTTTGATGCTCATTGGTAGATCAGTTTGGGGTGGGGCTATCTGTTTGTTGCTCATTGGCAGATCAGTTTGGGGTTGGGCTATCTGTTTGTTGCTCATTGGCAGATTAGTTTGGGGTTGGGCTATCTGTTAGATGCTCATTGGGAGATTCGTTTGGGGTTGGGCTATCTGTTTGTTGCTGATTGTCAGATTAGATTGGGGCGGGGCTATCTGTTAGGTGCTCATTGGCAGATTAGTTTGGCGTTGGGCTATCTGTTAGATGCTCATTGGCAGATTAGTTTGGGGTTCGGCTATCTGTTTGCTGCTCATTGGCAGATTAGATTGGGGCGGGGCTATCTGTTAGATGCTCATTGGCAGATTAGTTTGGGGTTGGGCTATCTGTTTGTTGCTGATTGGCAGATTAGATTGGGGTTGGGCTATCTGTTTGATGCTGATTGGCAGATTAGATTGGGGCGGGGCTATCTGTTAGATGCTCATTGGCAGATTAGTTTGGGGTTGGGCTATCTGTTTGTTGCTCATTGGCAGATTAGTTTGGGGCGGGGCTATCTGTTTGATGCTCATTGGCAGATTAGTTTGGGGTTGGGCTATCTGTTTGTTGCTGATTGGCAGATTAGATTGGGGTTGGGCTATCTGTTTGTTGCTGATTGGCAGATTAGATTGGGGCGGGGCTATCTGTTAGATGCTCATTGGCAGATTAGTTTGGGGTTCGGCTATCTGTTTGTTGCTCATTGGCAGATTAGTTTGGGGCGGGGCTATCTGTTTGATGCTCATTGGCAGATTAGTTTGGGGTTGGGCTATCTGTTTGTTGCTCATTGGCAGATTAGTTTGGGGTTGGGCTATCTGTTAGTTGCTCATTGGCAGATTAGTTTGGGGTGGGGATATCTGTTTGTTGCTCATTGGTAGATCAGTTTGGGGCGGGGCTATCTGTTTGATGCTCATTGGTAGATCAGTTTGGGGTGGGGCTATCTGTTTGTTGCTCATTGGCAGATCAGTTTGGGGTTGGGCTATCTGTTTGTTGCTCATTGGCAGATTAGTTTGGGGTTGGGCTATCTGTTAGATGCTCATTGGGAGATTCGTTTGGGGTTGGGCTATCTGTTTGTTGCTGATTGGCAGATTAGATTGGGGCGGGGCTATCTGTTAGGTGCTCATTGGCAGATTAGTTTGGGGTTGGGCTATCTGTTTGTTGCTGATTGGCAGATTAGATTGGGGTTGGGCTATCTGTTAGATGCTCATTGGCAGACTAGTTTGGGGTTCGGCTATCTGTTTGCTGCTCATTGGCAGATTAGATTGGGGCGGGGCTATCTGTTAGATGCTCATTGGCAGATTAGTTTGGGGTTGGGCTATCTGTTTGTTGCTGATTGGCAGATTAGATTGGGGTTGGGCTATCTGTTTGATGCTGATTGGCAGATTAGATTGGGGCGGGGCTATCTGTTAGATGCTCATTGGCAGATTAGTTTGGGGTTGGGCTATCTGTTTGTTGCTCATTGGCAGATTAGTTTGGGGCGGGGCTATCTGTTTGATGCTCATTGGCAGATTAGATTGGGGTTGGGCTATCTGTTTGTTGCTGATTGGCAGATTAGATTGGGGTTGGGCTATCTGTTTGTTGCTGATTGGCAGATTAGATTGGGGCGGGGCTATCTGTTAGATGCTCATTGGCAGATTAGTTTGGGGTTCGGCTATCTGTTTGTTGCTCATTGGCAGATTAGTTTGGGGCGGGGCTATCTGTTTGATGCTCATTGGCAGATTAGTTTGGGGTTGGGCTATCTGTTTGTTGCTCATTGGCAGATTAGTTTGGGGTTGGGCTATCTGTTAGTTGCTCATTGGCAGATTAGTTTGGGGTGGGGATATCTGTTTGATGCTCATTGGCAGATTAGTTTGGGGCGGGGCTATCTGTTTGATGCTCATTGGCAGATTAGTTTGGGGTGGGGCTATCTGTTTGATGCTCATTGGCAGATTAGTTTGGGGTGGGGCTATCTGTTTGATGCTCATTGGCAGATTAGTTTGGGGTGGGGCTATCTGTTTGATGCTCATTGGCAGATTAGTTTGGGGTGGGGCTATCTGTTTGATGCTCATTGGCAGATTAGTTTGGGGTGGGGCTATCTGTTTGTTGCTCATTGGCAGATTAGTTTGGGGCGGGGCTATCTGTTTGATGCTCATTGGCAGATTAGTTTGGGGTGGGGCTATCTGTTTGTTGCTCATTGGCAGATTAGTTTGGGGCGGGGCTATCTGTTTGATGCTCATTGGCAGATTAGTTTGGGGTGGGGCTATCTGTTTGATGCTCATTGGCAGATTAGTTTGGGGTGGGGCTATCTGTTTGATGCTCATTGGCAGATTAGTTTGGGGTGGGGCTATCTGTTTGTTGCTCATTGGCAGATTAGTTTGGGGCGGGGCTATCTGTTTGATGCTCATTGGCAGATTAGTTTGGGGTGGGGCTATCTGTTTGTTGCTCATTGGCAGATTAGTTTGGGGTTGGGCTATCTGTTAGATGCTCATTGGCAGATTAGTTTGGGTTGGGCTATCTGTTAGTTGCTGATTGGCAGATTAGATTGGGGCAGGGCTATGTGTTTGATGCTCATTGGCAGATTAGTTTGGGGTTTGGCTATCTCTTTGTTGCTGATTGGCAGATTAGATTGGGGCGGGGCTATCTGTTTGTTGCTGATTGGCAGATTAGATTGGGGCAGGGCTATCTGTTTGTTGCTGATTGTCAGATTAGATTGGGGCGGGGCTATCTGTTTGTTGCTCATTAGCAGATCAGTTTGGGGTTGGGCTATCTGTTAGATGCTCATTGGCACGTTATGAGTCAATCATGAATGAGCTGTCATCAGTGCTTATGCATCAGCCGGTGCAACACTAATATAAAAGAAAGTGAGGCTTGGTTTTTCGTCAATCAAATGATTTTCTAAAAACAGTTCATGCTCAGACATCAAGGAGGTTATTTCATTTCAAAATAGTTCTGTCATCATTTCCTCACCCTCATGTGTTTCTAATCAGGGACTAAAAACAGCTCAAAGAATAAAAACCCTAATCACAACATTCTTTGAAATTTGCAGGAAACTTCAATGACACCGGAGAGTTCAAAAACTGGAAGATAACCAACAGGAAACACAGACGAGGACAATAACAAGGTGATTAACAGGTACATCAGACAAAACTAGGAAGTCTCAGAACAAACACGAGAACAAACAAAGAGTGAGAAATCTGAATAAAAACAGTCTTTATTCACTGATGATCTGCAGTGCTGTAGTGAGACAGTCCGCTGGATCTGAGACTAATGGACATTAAGTCAATTAAAGATCGTTAACAAACGATCATTTCTATGACATTAGTTTTAATGTTTATTTTGAATACATTTTTGCGTTTGACAACCGTCACTGCTCACAAACTTATTTCTGCATTGCCTAAAATGAATGTAAAGCACAAGTGAAGGTTTGAATTCATGACTTTTATTCATTCAGTTTCATTTATCTGTATAATGCGTTTCACAATTACAAGTTATTTCACAGCAGCTTTACAAAGAATAATGTCTTAAACCCCCACGAGAGCAGGACACTGGAGATTAAACACAATATAAATGTTACACAAGAAGTTGCCATAACGACCAGCAGATGTGTCAACAACACGATGAATGTACACGTGTGTTCATAACATGATACATGTTTAAAGCTGAAGTGTGCCATTTCTGTGCCACCGAATGGGATACTGAACAGCCCCGCCGCCAACTCACACCATTGGGTGAGTTAATGTTGTTGTGTCGGGCTGGACGGGTCATAGCGCCACAGTCTTCACAGATGTCAATTAACACATGAATGACTTATAGTTGTGTCTGCATATGAAGAAGAAAGAATTAAACACTGAAAGAGTTCAACACTACAGCTTTAAACATAATCAAAGCAAAGAAAGTATTGTTACTGATAGACCGATAAATCAGCCAGATAATCAACCAGCACTGGCACATGGAGGGGTAATCACTGGGACGCCAGCAACAGTGACAGACGTGTAGATTATTTTATTCATATGATATTCTGCACCTGCATTCCAGTCAATCCTCTTGATCCCGCAGCGTGTTACCATCCACTGAATGAGAGGTTAAACAGTATTAAAGTGTGACGAGACTGGAGACACACAACAGACTCGTGCAGCGGGTCAGCCCACGTTCTGTTTCATTTGTTTCTTTTTGCTTACAGAACAACACGTGATGTCATAAAGTAAACAACACTATTAATCCTTGAGATTTGAATACAGGTACACCCTCCTTAAACCATCATCCATAAATTACATTAAACCATTAAAAGACAAAACAGAAACCCACATCGTATATGTGTGTGTTTCAAAATATATATTAAACCTGGAAATATATTTGTAGGGTTCTGCAGGTGGGATTCAGCGTAAAGGGTTAAAGAGTCGAACGGCTCATGATGCACGAGTTTAATAGTGTTTAACCTCTCATTCAGCGGATGGTAACACACTGCGGAGGATTACATGAAAATGAGGATCACATCAAGATGTAGATTGGTTTGCAGGTTCATAGGTGCTGTCATTGACCAGGAAAAACAAAAGTGGCGCTCCTTGTCAAAAAGGTCACGACCCCTGGGCTATTCTAATGTAACTGTCAGTGGCCGATAACTGAAGCGGTCCCTCCATGTAGTGCCCATGTGTTCAAATGTTTGAGTAAATATTTGCATAAAATAACAGTTCATTTAAATTCTGAAATGATGTAAATATTGTCCTGATGGCTGCTAAACAGTAAACACCGAACGTGTTGTATTGAACGCACTTTACTCTCTAGACATCTATACTGCAATCAGCTGTTGGGAACGTCGATCAGTGGATTTTTAATTAGTCCTGCAGAGATCGTCAGTGTGTCACTGACATGAGACCTGTTACTTGTGAATGTGTGTTAGTTTGTCAGGAACAGATTATATAAGTCTGAATACCCTCCAGCAGTAGACGCTGCACTTTTTATACATTCTTGCCGAATGCAACGCGCGGTCCCGTTCGTGGCGGTCTCGGCTCAATCCCATCAGAGATGATCCAGATTGCGGGTGTGTATTTGCCCCCCTCCATCACCACTTGGATCTCCTCGGCTCGGGCCAGTTCCTCCAGCTCTGGACTGGTCTCAGGACACCAGTCCACCATGAACTTATCTCTGGTCTCACACAGGTGGATCTGAACCTCCTCCGGCTGCTCCCCAAACAGATAATCTACAGAGAGACAAAGAACATTCTGGCATCATTTACTGACCCTCATGTCAATCCAAACCTGTCTGTCTTTCTCATTTCCGTGGAACACAAAAGGAGATGTTTCACAGAATGTTCACGCCGCTCTTTTTCAGACAATGAAAACATACAGTGACCAGAAGCGGTCAAGCTCCAAAAAGGACAAAAATGCACCACAAAAGTATCATTAAAGTGGTACATATGAATAGAACAATATATTCCGAGTCTTCTGAAGTCATACGATAGCATTGTGTGAGGAACAGACCCAAATTGAAGTCATTATTCAGAGATAACTTCCCCTCCTCTGAAGCTCTCAAATCTCATTTACATACGGCACGTCACCGAGTCACGCTTGTGACCGGAACTGGCGCTGTGTCTAATTTTGAAGTGTTTAATCCAGATTCATTAAATACACTGTGAGTTCTCTGGGAAAGAACCGCGGGGTCACACACACACTTAATAACCATCAGCTTGAGTAGATTATATTTCTCAGGTATGTGTAATAATGATCACGCAGATGTCACATCATCACCTGCTAAGTCGTGCATCAGATCTTTGATGAGGTGACCGATGATGGCGTAGAGGGTCGCCACTATGACGATGGAAGCGAGGATGATGTAGAAGACGTGGATGGGCAGATGGATGTCATCTCGAGCAGGTGGGACGTAGGTTTTAAAGAACACGTCATTCTCACCTGAGGGGGGCTGCAGAAGGGGCTCCCGGGAGCTGGATGTCAGACTCATGTCCACAACTGTCCAGTCACATTCAACATACTGATTTAGTGCTTATGACATCACTGATTATTATTTTACATATTTTCATGGAGCTTATAAAAGAGGTTGACATAAATCAGTTTAAAATGTTGGTTTAATAGATATGTTGATATGAACTGAAAATGGAAGTGAAATATATGCATACATGTATGTATAAAATATGTGTCATTAAGAGATTTGTTAGGCTTGGAATTATAAAACAATATAATGAATATGAAGACAAATACTGAATATGAGTGTTTCTTCAACTTCAGACACTTTCATTTCTGCAGATTTTTAGATGAAGGTCTCATTAAAACTGAATTGGAGGGCTGATCCCCTCAGTGGCAGGCAACCCCAGACTCAATTCGGATGGTGAACTGAAGGAAATCTGGCGTGAATTGATGAATGTGACGGCAATGCTGGCAAGGGCATTGCTGACTTGGAGGATCTTGCTGTGATACGTCGATCGATTAGTTCTATGGAGACGAAATTCACTGAGTTGGTTACAAGAGTGTCGGATGTTGAGAAGTGGATCGATTATCTCCAGTCATCGGAGAGGGAAATATCTGCTAATCCGCTAGCGACCATGACAGAATTGGAGAGCATCTGGGAAAAACTGTAGGATTTGGGGAATCATAATCGACGGAACAATGTCCGAATTGTTGGAATTCCTGAACATGAGGAAGGCAGAGATATGGTGAAATTCCTAGACGAACTCTTCCCGAGTCTGCTCGACATAACAGGACATAAGCTGGAAAACGAGTAAGCTCACAGAGATCCGGCTCAGAGATCCACTGAGGGAGACAAACACGATCAATCCTGGCCAAATATCTGAGATCATCCGATAAAGATCTCGTGTTACGTGAGGCGAGGTAAAGGAAGTCTTACTTGGAAGAACTACAATATTTTCTTGTTCCCAGACTTTGTGATTTCGACAAGAGAGAAACGTGATCGATTCAAGGAATGCAAGAAACTCGTACATCAACGGAAGATCACTTCTGCACTGATGTTCCCCCGACAAACTGAGAATAGAT
This sequence comes from Moxostoma hubbsi, assembly GCA_032164185.1. Classification (NCBI taxonomy): domain Eukaryota; kingdom Metazoa; phylum Chordata; class Actinopteri; order Cypriniformes; family Catostomidae; genus Moxostoma; species Moxostoma hubbsi. Next base: position 433,283 of record JAVLUX010000054.1, on the reverse strand, counting down.
ACTAAGGATGACCGTAGAGAAAACATGCTCACAACAAGCGATGTCCTTCAAAGAGACAATGGAGTGAACCATTTGGTGATTTTCATGTGGCCCCCAAGTGAGCTGACTCGCTGTACATACACTTGACTGTCTGAGGAAACTGGGCGCCTTTTTAGTTTCGCTTTGTGCTGGTTCCACCTTGTGGCTGGAGTTTATTTTGTGGAATATGTCTTGCAGGACTTTGGAGTGATTATGGCATCTGTTCCACTCAGGTAACGACCGAATCGGCAGGCTCACTGTGTGTTGGTTCCGCTAGTGGCTGGAGTTTGTTTTGTGGAGGAATGCACCTTCGCATAATCTACACTTTTTTTTTTTTGTTTATTCCGATTATGAGCTGACTTTTTGTTATAGATTTTCTTCTATTGTGTAATTCTGTCTCACAAAATTTGTAAAGAAACACCGGGCGAGCAATCCAAGGGCAAAGTTGTCATGGGGGTTCTCGTAGGTGTGCATGGACTGTTTGAGTTTAGAGGGATTGACGCCGGTTGATGCTGTCGTGCACGGGGTTAATGGTCATGTTTATGATCGAGGGGAAGTTCGTGGTCTGATTGTTGCAATATTGTTGGATTGTGGTCTTTATAATTACATTTTTTGACAATCTAATTTCTCTACTATGTTAAAATTCCAAATATTAATATGAGTGTCTCTCCCCATGTGGAATGTGAATGTGTTGGGGCACCCCATAAAAAGAAGGAAGCTTATTTCTTAAACGTAAGAAATATGATATAGTGTTTCTTCAAGAAACGCATCTTTCCCTGCAGGAAGCTGAAAGATTTGGGAAGAAATGGGTTGGACATATTTTCTTTAGTGCTGGCTCGAGTAAGAGCAGGGGAGTCATTACATTGATAAATAAACTTCTACAATTCAAATGTCTCAAACAGATTAAAGATAAATTAGGAAGAGTCATTATTGTTTTAGCAGAAATTCAGGGGTAAAGGTTGATTTTGGCTAATATTTACGCATCTAACACTGATGATCAGGGCATTTTTATAGATCTTGAAGGGATGTTGCAAGCCGCTGGAACCCCTCATGATATAATATTGGGAGGAGACTTTAATCTGTTGATGGATTCAGTCCTTGATCATAGTGAAGCAAAAGTGTGTAAACCCCCTAGAGCAACACTGACGCTTCACAGGATGAGTACAAATCTTGGTCTTACAGATATTTGGAGACTTCTGAACCCATTGAGTAGAGACTATACATTGTTTTCATCAGTCCATAAGATTTATTCTAGAATAGAAGATGTTGTTTGAATGTATATCTTTTTTTATTATTATTTATTTATTTTTATGTTATAATTGTTGGTGACCACTGAAGTGCATGTTTGTGTCGGGTGGGGGTGTGGGGGAATGTTCGGGGGGAGGGGTTTAATGTATATAATTGATTTCGTATTTTATGTTATGTTTGTATGATTTATGTATGTAATCAATAAAAACTGTTAACTATTGCATCTAAGTGAACTTCTGGAATTTAATCAAGGATGGACTTCAAAGACACTGGTCACTAATCTTGCAGTTCAAACACAATCACTGTCTAAATACTGACCCTTAGCACTTAATAAGTTTAATAATTTTTTAAATCATGTTTTTTAACTATAAATAATTCTTATTTACATTATTCATGATGTTAGCCAGAGGGGAACTGGCCCCCACAGTGAGTCTGGTTTCTCCCAAGGTTATTTTTCTCCATTAACCATCATCTTTTGGAGTTTTGTGTTCCTTGCCACAGTCGCCTTCGGCTTGCTCACTGGGGTTATTAATACAATTATTTGATTATTTTTAAATACGATAAAGAATCATATCTTATCTAATTCCACAACAGGGCTCCAAACAAAAAATAAAATCAATTAAGGAGCGATTGGCTCCTATAGGGGGAAAAAACAGGCGCCAAATTTTTTTTTTCATTTTTAACTCCTTCCATTCCTTTTCGTCCCGCAGCTCGCTAACAGTGTAGTCTGTGGAGCATTCTTCGCAATTTTGTGATCACGTGCATTTTTTATGCTTGTTACTGTCACCGTGTTTTCTCACAGTCTCTTTTTTGAAATGGTTAGTTCCTGCAATGAACTCCGTTTTCCCCGCTATTTCTTTGATATAAACTTTTGTAATGTATCTCGGGAAATGTAATGCAAATTTTAAAATCAAAGGGAGTAAACTTTTACTGTCGCCAATGGCGACCTTGACAGAAATTACACTCACAAATAAATTTATTTGGTCACAAATGCGACCATTTTTAGTCGCAGTTTGGAGCCCTGCACAAGGATGATGATTTATCGACTTTATAGACATTACATTTTTATCGTCTGTTAATGCTGAACTTCTGTAAAGCTGCTTTGAAACGATGTGTGTTGTGAAAGGCGCTATACAAATAAAATTGACTTGACTTGACTTGACTTGTTAATAACAAAACTGAATTGGAAACACTTCATCATTTATTTTTGGTACATTTTGGTCTTTTATGTCTAAATTTGACTTTTAATATGAAACTATGAAAATATCTGATAAAAATACCATCTTCTAAACAAAGAGTGAAATAAACAAACCATTTCAATATTTATTGTGGGGAAATTATTTCTATCAATTTTTCACAGTTGTGGACGAATGTTTTAACCAGACATTACTTTCATGACGTCCACAGAGATAAACGTGCCTGAAGTTCAAGAAACACTGATATATACAGTATACTGTACAAGCATGTAAAGTTCAATGCATAGACAACAGTACAGTCTATTTACACTTTCAGTTTACAGTTTAGTGTGCTATAAATGTGTTGTGTGAAGAGATTTATCTCAGTACTCACCGCTCGGCTGATTTACTCTAGATCTTTCTGTCTGTGGAAATGAGATTCATAATGACGCTGATGATGCCTTTACAAGTAAATAACTGAGATAAGCTATGAATGAAATATAATAGATAAATACACAATATCATTCAATGTTCACACCACATCAGAGGAGCTGTGATTGGCCGACACTCTGAAGGTCAAAGGGTTTATCAGCAGTTATTATCTGTCTTTGAGACGGCTTAGTCTGGTTATGGAGATAGTTAGTCATGAACGGATCATGTGACTGTATTAACACTGATCGTGCACATGCTCGCGGCATATATCAGAAGCATTGTGCATCATCACATTCTCCGTCTGTCACTCTCTGATTTCATGTTTCTCAAGAAATGCTGGACATAATGTTTCCTCAGTCACCATTCACTCCTGTGGAACCTATTTACAATGAAAGTCAATGGTGACTGAGGTGGCCTGTTCTGCTCCTTTCGTGCTCCACAGACTAAATGAATACTGGGTTGGAACTACATGAGGATGAGTAAATGATGACAGATGTTTCACTTTTGAACAAACAAACACTTCTTGAAACGATATTTGGCCATAAATTTTAAAGTGCTTAAAGACACAGACACCACAATCTGTTTGTTCAGTTTACGAGAGCCTTTAATTATCATTCTACATCATTTATGCCTTCAGCCTTATACAGGGCAGAACGTGGAACATCCCAGAATTATTTTTCACATTTTACAATGACATCACAAATCAAATGAATCACATTGATGACATCACAATGAACAGATTACTCACCACGCCCACTTTTCATATATTACGAGTATGTTCAGAATGAAATACTAACTTACAGAGTACTGTGCAGAATATAGTGTTTCAAACTAATAAATGAATGAAATGGTGAGCGTTATTCCACAGTAAACATTGAAAACTGTAGTATGCCTAACCATACTACCATACTATAGTATGCACTTCTTGGAAATAAAAATTATTTTGCATTTTTAACCTGATTTTGTGCCCAAATCTCTTTTAATATGTGTCAGTCTGATCAAGTAATGACAAGTACTTCCTGTTTATTCATCACACTGTAAACAGAAGGTCAAGTTGAGTGCTTTGCATTGTGGGATCTCATACAGAAATCTGATATAAGACAATATATGTCCATATCTGGTATTCACTGATGTAAAAGTCACATATATGTTGTACATATATGTCCATATATCAGATTTCTGTATGGGTTAGTTTCTCACACAGTAAATAATCTGTGTATTCCATGAACATTGAAGATGTGTGACAGTATACATCCAGCAGAAATAATAAGAGTGTGATGTTTGTGTGCTATTCTGAACATATCAAACGCTGTCCTGCACATGCTTTGTTTTTCTACGGCAGCAACAGAGCACCCGAGCTGTAAAAGCACACTATGAAACACTCAGAGGGATGTGATGTAATGATGCTGGACGCTGGGCACATCAGATGTTCTGTGATGACGGCTGGTGTTGAATCCCGGCAGCAGTCCGGATCGCTCTTCCTCCCTCCACACGCTCTCCTCCTCTTCCTCATCACGGCCGCACTCAGCATCAGTGGAATCAGTTTTAGGGCCGAACAGCCAATCTGCAGACAGACAATTAAAACAGATCAATATTAGTCCCTGCTAATTCAGAGTCTGGGGGCGGAGCTTCAACTTCTCTCAAGAGATCAACAGACAAATAATTTGAAGGGGTTGGAAGTCGGACGGCGCGGCATCATTTCCGGAGTGGTGTGCGGAGATGGGGAGGGTGGCAGCTTTCGAGGAGGTGGCAGGTACAAGACTGGGTTTGGGGACTTATTTATCAAAAAATTGGGTGGGTATTTGGCAATTTTGAGGGACTCTCAGGGAAGAGATGGGGAGAGAGACGTTTAGTTTAATTATGTATGTTTATTATATCTTAATTTTGTGTGTGTGTATTATTTTATGTGACCACGGGAGTGTTCGTTGGGGGTCAGGGTGGGGTTGGTGTTTGGGGAGGGATATTAGTGGGGTAAAATGTTGATTCGGTGTGTATGTGGTGTGTTTTGTGCATGTGCTCTGTGTGAATCGTGCGTCATGTTCCAGGTCTTCTGAAGGCATTTTATGGGTTTTGGCGAGGGACCACGTTTGAGTTCATATCATGACCCTTCAGGGAACTTGGAATGCAGCTGCGATTTTGCATGGACGATTTTGGCTCCTTTTTTAAGCTTTAAAGTGATTCTCTGCCATTGTGACGTACTCTGTTGAAAGAAGGTCCGTGATATTCATTAAAACATTTGCTTTTGTGTTACTCCCATAATGTTGCGTGTGCGGTGCAACGCAACGTCTGTGCTGGCAAGAGAGACGCCTTCTTCTTGAGAAAGATACGTGTTTAAAAAGATGTTCAACATCAATGTGTTTACTCTTTTAGAGAACTTTTGAAGCACGCAGGGGTGTGCCGCTGAAATGCGCCGTATCTCCAACAGCGTGGAACAGCAGTGGGGTTTTACTGAAACACCACCGCTCGGCTCTGAAGAATAAATCTGTCTGGACAGACGAACGCTTCCCTCCTTTTATACCCGTATATCCGGGGGAGGGGCATGCAAATGAGTTTCGCCAGTTCTCATTGGCCTTTTCTCAAAGAGGAAACCGATGCTCTCAAGAGGGACCCCTAGTGACGCAACATCAACACAGTTTCGAGTGAGTGACAGGAGGGGAACTTCAGGATATGTGAGAGCCCCTTATGATGCACATTGCATACATCCATGTTACATGCATTTTATGTGTCACTTTTATTCATCTCTATGAAGTAAATTAATACATTTGAAGCCATCATTATTTCTGTAATTAAATTCTGTAATAGGTGATACATTTCTGTGCCTCGACAGGGTTACAAACAACTTCCATGATTGTCAGAATTCCCACTTTATTTTCATTTTGAGAAGACAAAGTCCTGGACATATTTTACCAAAGATTCAGCACGTTTGGACCAGACAGCTCCCGTAACAAATCACTTTGCCTTCTATTTTATAAGGAGCGATCTGTGCTGGTGGCAATGTGCATCATTAATAATAACTTTGTGCTGATGTGCCAAAAGATGACAAAAGAATTGCTCAATTCTAAAGTACTAACTATACATGATTATATGTTTTTTTTTATTTGCATTTATTATTATTTTCCCTTGCTGTCTGTGACCCGACTAAAACAGACCCGAGACACATTTTTGGGTCACGACCCACAGGTTGAGAATCGCTGATATTCCAAAAGAAACATGAAGTGTCACAAACAACATGTTCATTATCAAATCACAATAAATGTCCAGGTTTACAGAGGAAGTCAACACAACACTGGGGTCACAGGAAGAACAAAATTCCACCAAAGTCGGGTCACCGGGTCAGGGCTCAGCTCACGGTACCTGCCAGGTCATGTAGGAGGTCATTTATCAGGTGACCCACGATGGCATACATGGCCACAACGACCACCAGCAGTCCGACCGTCACATACAGCACGTGTGGCGGCACAGAGATGGCATCACGCGCCGGAGGCTTATATTCCACGAAGGGAGAAGAGTCGCTCGACTCGGACTGCAGCGAGCGATGAGAACGAGACACTAAATGACTGAGATACCACGAAACCCTCTGATCAGCCGCGTGAGATGATGAGAACACAGAGTCCATGTCTGACGGTCACGATCGACGCTCTAAGTATGAACCGTTTTCACTCTCACGTGGATTTGCTTAAACTCTTAATATTAACCACTGATGCTACACATCAAATCTGTTGAGAAAATGAGAATGAGCAAGAGACACAGAGAGAGACAGAGAGAGAGAGACACAGAGAGAGAGAGAGAGAGAGAGAGAGAGAGAGACAGACACAGAGAGAGAGAGAGAGAGAGAGAGAGAGAGAGAGAGAGAGAGAGAGAGACAGACACAGAGAGAGAGAGAGAGAGAGAGAGAGAGAGAGAGAGAGAGAGAGAGTATTGCAGACTATGACATGAAGTCATATAAAATGACTTAAAAAGAAGATTTGAAAGTTTTCAGATTACAAACAATATCTGACTGGATTAAAGAGGAATGATTGAGCTGCAGAATGTGGAAAGAAGATTAAGTCCGTTTTAATCAAACATTGAACATGTGAAACAAGATTTCATATGTGTGTGTGTGTGTGTGTGTGTGTGTGTGTGTGTGTGTGTATGTGTGTGTGTGTTCCCTCCCTGTCTTTCTGTCATGGCGCTTTGTAGCTACCACAGCGGCCAAATGGGGGCTCTGGACGGGTGCAAGGGGCTGGTAACCCCTCTACCTTCCATTGATTACCACTAAACCATGAATTAAATCTTTTAGTAAGTTAGTGCCGGAGGCCCTGGGGGGACAGGCGTCTATGACGTCTCCTGGCCAAACTCCATCATGCAGCAGCTAACGGACTGGTGTAGAGCCAACAACCTGTCCCTGAATGTGGACAAAACTAAAGAGATGGTTGTTGACTTTAGGAGAGCACAGAGTGAACACTCTCCGCTGAACATCTACGGCTCCTCAGTGGAGATCGTCAAGAGCACCAAATTCCTTGGTGTTCACCTGGCGGAGAACCTCACCTGGTCCCTCAACACCAGCTCTATTACCAAGAAAGCCCAGCAGCGTCTCTACTTTCTTCAAGGCTGAAGAAAGCACATCTCCCACCCCCCATCCTCACTACATTATATAGAGGGACTATTGAGAGCATCCTGAGCAGCTGCATCACTGCCTGGTTTGGGACTTGCACCGTTTCGGACCGCAAAGCCCTGCAGAGGATAGTGAGGACAGCTGAGAAGATCATCGGGGTCTCTCTTCCCTCCATCAAAGACATTTACATAAAACACTGTATCCGCAAAGCCACCAGCATTGTGGATGACCCCGCACACACCTCACACAAACTCTTCACCCTCCTGCCGTCTGGCAAGAGGTACCGAAGCATTCAGGCCCTCATGACCAGACTGTGTAACAGCTTCTTCCCCCAAACCATCAGACTCCTCAATACTCAGAGACTGGTTTGACACACACACACACACACATGTGTCCTGAGTTGCACTTTAATAACTGCCACTTTATAACTATCTGCTACCTCAATAACTGCTGTGTGCATAGAACACTATCTCATAGTATGTTATGTTTACATTTGGCATTTTTAGTAACTGTAATCTTTTTGCACTACTGTGTACTGGTCGGCGCTGCACTGTCTATCACTGTGTCTATTGTAATGGTCATTGTTAGAAGAAATATATTTTTATTGTCTTTTGCACACGTTTTGGCACATGCACTTTATATAGGTATTTTATATAGGTATTTTTATTTAGTCTGTGTAGTCTCATGTGGTTCTGTGTTTGTCCTATGTTGTTTTATGTAGCACATGGTCCTGGAGGAACGTTGTCTCGTTTCACTGTGTACTGTACTAACTGTATATGGTTGAAACGACAATAAAAACCACTTGACTTGACTTGA
>JAVLUX010000054.1:405000-415000 GCA_032164185.1 Moxostoma hubbsi | reverse complement strand
GTGTCGTACCGCCTCTTCCCAGCGCTCGTCAAACTCATCGCCGTGCACCTCACACACGTTGTGCAGGACGCAGCACGCCAGAATCATGGTGGGCACCACATCCATCCGGCAATCATTGCGTTTCAGCAGACACTGCCAGCGCGCTCGCAGACGCAGGAACGCCTCGTCCACCACGCCACGCGCACGCTCCAGCTTACGGTTGAGTGCCCTCTGACCCGCCGAGAGCTCGTTGGACTCGGGGTAACTCTTTAGCAGCCAGCTCTTGAGCGGATACCCCGCGTCGCCCAGCATCAGGTAACCCAGCGGGTGCCCCATGAAGTTCAGGGGCGGGTCGTGCAGCAGAAAGCCGCCATCACACGCGCGTGCCCATAACGTGGAGTTCTGCAAGATGGCGGAATGTTCGGTGTTACCCGGAAACCCCGCGCAAACATCCCAAAACTGACCGAGGCCGTTGACGGCACCCTGCGTGACCACGGACAGCCACCCGCGACTGTTCCAGTAGTTATCAGTGTTGCTGGATGGCGCGATTATCGGCACGTGTAGGCTGCCGACCACGCCCACACAGTGCGGGAATCCCCAGCGGGTGGTGAACATTCGGGCCGCGTCTTCCAGTTCGTGTTCGCTGGGCGTGTGGAGGTAAAGGGGGCGTAGCAGTAACACAATGGCGTGACAGACGTCTCGCACGCACTTACAGACGGTAGAGCGGCCCACACCGAATAGCGTGCTGATGGTACGATACTCAACATTTGAGGCGAGGCGCCACAACGCCACGGCCACCCGCTTCTCCAGGGGCAGTGCCGGGCGCAGTCGAGTGTCTTGCCGAATGAGGCGGGGCTTCAGTTTTCCGCAAAGGAGGAAGAACGTCTCTTTAGTCATGCGAAACTTCTCGAGCCAATCGGAGGGCTGGAACTCTCTCATGACCACCCGCTCCCACCAATCAGTGCTCTCGGTGTTGCTCCACACTCGCGTTGGCCGTGTCGGTACATCGCTGATTGGACGAGAGGTTTGAGCGATCATCATCTGAGAGAAGAAAACAATCTGTGATTTATACATTTCATGAAAGAGTCACAAGCAGAGAACAACAGATCTTCATTCTGACTCTTTAAAGTCAACATTAACTCTAAACTGACCAGTCCCGTTTACTCCTGGTATTAGGATGTTTTTGGTGATCCGATCACTAAAGCACTAAATACGATTCGCTAAATGAGCGTTAAATACAGGTCTAAACGGGATCTAAAGCGTTTGTGATCAAATCACAAAAACACATACGGATGTGGTCAAAAACGCGTCTTCCGATCGAGCGTTCTTTCCTTTAAAGCTGCTCGTAACAGGCAAAGTTTAACTCTTGTTTTAGCGCAGCAGTTGATTGACAGGTGAGGGGAGGTGCTTCGCTGCTATCGGGACGGATTAACGTTTACACATCAAATGTGATGAATTCAGATGCGTTTGTGACCACGTCCGTATTCGTGTGTGTGTGTGTGTGTTTGTGTGTGTTTGAGTGTGTGTTGTGTGTGTGTGCAAATGCGAACTAAGAGATCTCAAGATGTGTTGTAAATATTAAACTATATTTAACTTGACACAGTGACCTAAAAATGTGTGTTTATGACGCAACACACCCGAGACGCAACACAAGCATGTCTGACGCAGGTGTTCATCCTTAAACAAGCCCTCATAATAAATCTCCAACTGATTGATAAATTCACTTGTGTAATGGATTGCTGTGAACTGTGTGTCAGTGATCGACTTATGATCAATAATGTGGTTGATGATCAATGATCAATATGATCAATAATGATAGACTTATGATTAATAATATATTATAGTTCATGTAATATAGTTCGTGTATCATAGTTCGTGTAATATAGTTTGTGTATCATAGTTCCTGTTTCATAGTTCCTGTATCATAGTTCCTGTATCATAGTTCATGTATCATAGTTCATGTAATATAGTTCATGTATCATAGCTCATGTATCATAGTTCATGTAATATAGTTCATGTATCATAGTTCATGTATCATAGTTTGTGTATCATAGTTCATGTATCATAGTTCATGTAATATAGTTCATGTATTATAGTTCGTGTATCATAGTTCATGTAATATAGTTCTATAGTTCATGTATCATAGTTCATGTAATATAGTTCATGTATCATAGTTCATGTAATATAGTTCATGTATCATAGTTCGTGTATCATAGTTCATGTAATATAGTTCATGTATTATAGTTCCTGTATCATAGTTCGTGTATCATAGTTCGTGTATCATAGTTCATGTAATATAGTTCATGTAATATAGTTCGTGTATCATAGTTCATGTATTATAGTTCATGTATCATAGCTCATGTATCATAGTTCATGTATTATAGTTCGTGTATCATAGTTCATGTAATATAGTTAATGTATTATAGTTCATGTATTATAGTTCATGTAATATAGTTCATGTATCATAGTTCATGTATCATAGTTCATGTATTATAGTTCATGTAATATAGTTCATGTATTATAGTTCATGTATTATAGTTCATGTAATATAGTTCATGTATCATAGTTCATGTAATATAGTTCATGTATTATAGTTCATGTATCATAGTTCATGTAATATAGTTCATGTATTATAGTTCGTGTATCATAGTTCATGTAATATAGTTAATGTATTATAGTTCATGTATTATAGTTCATGTAATATAGTTCATGTATCATAGTTCATGTAATATAGTTCATGTAATATAGTTCATGTAATATAGTTTGTGTATCATAGTTCATGTAATATAGTTCATGTAATATAGTTCATGTAATATAGTTTGTGTATCATAGATCATGTATCATAGTTCATGTAATATAGTTCGTGTATCATAGTTCATGTATCATAGTTCATGTAATATAGTTCGTGTATCATAGTTCATGTATCATAGTTCACATTTACCATTGTATACATATTGTGCTTCAAATAATAGCACGGTATTACACTAGTGCATGCTCAAACAACACGGTCAAATAAAGGTGCATGTGCTAATAATGTAGTAATAATGTCACAAACAGTGAATTAGCATTGTGCATGTACAATAAAACATGGTATTTGCATAAGATACTTTTGTTAGAGGCTTCAGTGCTGTAGATGTGTGAATATTCACCATTATCAACCTCTTGTGTCTCTGATGAAAGTACTGTCTGTGTGTGACGCGACGCTGCACCTCGCGTCGCCGCTGCGCGTCTGCGTTGGTGACGTCGCGCCGCCTCTTCATCAACATGTAACTGAGTGTGAACATTACGGAGCGAAGCGTCTCTTCATTTGACATGTTTCTGCCTTTGAGTTTCACTCAGAGATGCATTAGTGACGCGCTATATCATATGATCAACTCTATTCTGCGCTGTAGTTCGATGCACACGCGGTTATTTAATCATTATGAGAGTTTATCAACTCAATCCTCGCGCTGCTCCTGCTGTTGTTGTTGTCGTCGTCGCGTTCTCTTGTGACGTCACGCCACAGCGACATCTGCTGGACTGGCGGGATGCGGCCTGCTTAACCAAATCTTAACTGACATATGTTTTGAACGAACGTAACTCTTAAGGAAACTGGTCTCCGAACTGTTTGAAAAGTGCCTTATTTTGCAGCCAAATTCACGAAACCCTGATGAAACCAAAGTGTTTATAGGTCAGTCCGGTGTCGGTCATGTTTGGGACGCTCTCTGGAGGTTATTTACAGTCATGACAGCGCAGTTTGAATGGGAAAAGACCGAAATCTCCTAAACGGTTGTTCAAGATTACGATTACGGGGTGATCCCGCCCCCATCAATAAATGCTGACAATACTGGAATCATAAATGGTGCTTCTTTACCTCAGATTACGCTTTAATAAAAAAAAGAAGGAATTTCCCAGCGTTTATAGCTAATGCGCATGCGCGTTTTCGAGTTGATTGACAGGTGATGTCTGTATCTAAAAGTTAATTGGCTGTTTTAACTGTAAGGCGGGACTTCCTATCGACAACCGTTGGCTGCAGTTGGGCGTTTCAGTATAGGTTTAAAATAGAAGTTTCCCGTCTGTGTTTAGAGTTATATTGTATGTGCTCAACTTCTATGGCGCTGACAATCCCCAGAAAGAGCTGTATCCTTATAAAAGCAGTTTATTCAGCACACTGAAACATCTCCTGCATATACATCTGATTCATTTATCTTACACAGACCACATGGTGTTCACATCACGCCATCAATGATCGTTATTCTTCTTCGACATGTGTTAGTTCCCTCTATAGGCGCTCATCGGTACATCACCCTTAAAAAAAATGGCTTCAAAAAACATTCCAACAAACAAAACATTTTAACTTTTTCCCCAGTACTTCATTGCAACAATGCAATTTAGCAATTTAACGATGTATCACATAACAGATTTTATTTTTTTGATTTGTTTTCCTTTTGGTAGAATTGGCATCCCTGTACAGTATGGGTTAGGGTTAGTATGTCCACTCCACAGAAATTAACAATCTTTTGGGCTTAACAATTGTTCTCTGGTTTAGGAGATCATTGCTCTGTCGCCCAACATCACCCTCATTGGGTTGCTCTATTGGAGCTGCAGAATAGTTGCTCCAAACACTCCTGGAAGTCTGTTTTTGGGACTTACAACAAATCCCTCCGATTCCTACGAAGTGTATTACCGTTCTCGGTGAGTACTTCATAAGATCTCTGCATCGTCTCTATGAGAACCTTAGCTTTTGGTCCCCATCTTCCATCACACCTGACCCGGCGTAAAGGGTGTGCGACGTTAGAGCTGCACTTTCTAAACACAAGTGCTTTGTTACTTCAGTTGAGGGCAAGTTGTCCTCAGCTCTCTGCCAATTAGTAATTCTGCTGGAGACCTAACGCCTTCGAAAGGTGTAGACCTAAAGTTTAGGGGATCTTCGCCATCTACGTTTCACAGTCTGCACTGCCTTTCGGCTAGATCATTTGATTGTAGGAAGTATGGACTTGAGGTTATCTGCCAATAATGCAAACTCTGGATAGTTGGAGCAATTATCCATAACTACCAGATAATCTTTCCTATTCAATTGAAAAAATCAGCTCCCAGTTTTATCCATTGCTCAGTAAAAGTGCGGTAACAGCGGCTCTTTTTGCTGCTCACAGCGCTGTATCAGTGTCTGTACTTCTCTGTTCATATACATTTACATTTATGCATTTGGCAGATGCTTTTATCCAAAGTGATTACAGTGCACTTATTACAGGGACAATCCCCCCGGAGCAACCTGGAGTTAAGTGTCTTACTCAAGGACACAATGGTGGTGACTGTGGGGATCAAACCAGCAACCCCCTGATTACCAGCTATGTGCTTTAGACCACTACACCACCACCAAAGTGTCTTACAGTGCACTTATTACAGAGACAATCCCCCCAGAGCAACCTGGAGTTAAGTGCCTTACTCAAGGACACAATGGTGGTGACTGTGGGGATCGAACCAGCAACCTTCTGATTACCAGTTCTATAATATAGAACTGTCATATAGGGCCAGTCATCACGTCTCGGGCACAGCATATACATTTCTCAATGCCCAAATGGCCTTCATGTATGAGCTTGGTCATTAATGGTCTCTTAGTAGTAGGGACTACTATCCTGCATCCTTTTAGAAGAACCCAGTCAACATTAGAAAGCTCAACCCTAAAATACTGACATGAGCTTGGTAGCTTCTCATCTCCAGGTGGTTTTATGAATAACCTCTTGCAACACACAGTCACTTGCTGTTGCATCTGCAAACTCAACCCACTTTGGGTTTGAGGTTTGAGGTTTTTTAGGGGCAGTGGTGGCTCAGCGGTTGAGGCTCTGGGTTACTGACCAAAAGGTTGGGGTTTCAAGCTCCAGCACCGCCAAGATGCCACTGTTGTACCCTTGACCCTATCTGCTCCAGGGGTGCTGTATCATGGCTTAGTTGGGATATGCGGGGGAATGTATATATGCAAAAATGTATGTGTGACTAAATAAAGGCTTCTGCTTCTTCTTTTGCTTGGACACGGGTACCTGACCCACCACACAGTCCACATGAATTTGAACATCACGTTCTGTGCTACTGGTACCTGTGTGCCCCAAACGTCAAATTGAATTTCTGTAAGCAGAAGATGCTGGATGCATGGTGGCCCATCACCATCGATTTCCATCCTCATATCCCTACCATACACATATTCATAAAACTTCTCACAGCCAAAATCTACGCCTAATGTCTCCTTTTCAAATTGTGCATCATTTCTTTCTGCTGTTGACAGTGTGTGTGACGCATACGCTATGTGAAACCACTCTGTCCCGTGCAGCTGAAGTAATACCGCTCTATCCTTGGACGCGTCAGTCTACACTTTGACAGGTTTCTCTGCATCATAGAATTTAAGCACTTGCTCTTTAATCAAGCTATTCTGAAGCACTCTTGTGCGTGCTGGTGCTCCCATTGCCACTCTTTTTTCAAGCAGACTACGCATTGCTTTATTTATTGGCGGGAAGATATGGAATGAATTGACTAACCCTAGCGCACTCTGTAGCACTGTTTTGTCATTAGGTGCTGGCATCACAACTACTACTCATGTTTTTTCTGGATCCGGCTGTATGCCTGCTGCCGACAGCTTGTCTCCGCGGTAAGTGATTTCAGTCACTCCAAACTCACACTTCTGCTTGTTCAGTTTCAGCCTGCTGTGCTTGTTTTAACACTACACGAAGTGTTTTGTCATGTTCACTTTGTGTTTTTCCCCATACTACTATATCGTAATGAAACACTCCTACAATGACTCCAGTCAGGTCTCCTAAGCAAAAAAATTGGACTGGTTGCTAGGGAGGGGAGAGTCACATGGGGTAACCAAATTGTCCCGGTTGCTAGGGAGGGTAAAGTCACATGGGGTAACCAAATTGTCCCGGTTGCTAGGGAGGGTAGAGTCACATGGGGTAACCAAATTGGCCCGGTTGCTAGGGAGGGTAGAGTCACATGGGGTAACCAAATTGGCCGGTTGCTAGGGAGGGTAGAGTCACATGCGGTAACCAAATTGGCCCAGTTGCTAGGGAGGGTAGAGTCACATGGGGTAACAAAATTGGCCTGGTTGCTAGGGAGGGTAGAGTCACATGGGGTAACCAAATTGGCCAGTTGCTAGGGAGGGTAGAGTCACATGCGGTAACCAAATTGGCCCAGTTGCTAGGGAGGGTAGAGTCACATGCGGTAACCAAATTGGCCCGGTTGCTAGGGAGGGTAGAGTCACATGGGGTAACCAAATTGGCCCGGTTGCTAGGGAGGGTAGAGTCACATGCGGTAACCAAATTGGCCCAGTTGCTAGGGAGGGTAGAGTCACATGGGGTAACAAAATTGGCCTGGTTGCTAGGGAGGGTAGAGTCACATGGGGTAACCAAATTGGCCCGGTTGCTAGGGAGGGTAGAGTCACATGCGGTAACCAAATTGGCCCAGTTGCTAGGGAGGGTAGAGTCACATGCGGTAACCAAATTGGCCCAGTTGCTAGGGAGGGTAGAGTCACATGGGGTAACAAAATTGGCCTGGTTGCTAGGGAGGGTAGAGTCACATGGGGTAACCAAATTGGCCCAGTTGCTAGGGAGGGTAGAGTCACATGGGGTAACCAAATTGTCCCGGTTGCTAGGGAGGGTAGAGTCACATGGGGTAACAAAATTGGCCTGGTTGCTAGGGAGGGTAGAGTCACATGGGGTAACAAAATTGGCCTGGTTGCTAGGGAGGGTAGAGTCACATGGGGTAACCAAATTGTCCCGGTTGCTAGGGAGGGTAGAGTCACATGGAGTAATCAAATTGGCCCGGTTGCTAGGGAGGGTAGAGTCACATGAGGTAACAAAATTGGCCTGGTTGCTAGGGAGGGTAGAGTCACATAGGGTAACCAAATTGTCCCGGTTGCTAGGAAGGGTAGAGTCACATGGGGTAACCAAATTGGCCCGGTTGCTAAGGAGGGTAGAGTCACATGGAGTAATCAAATTGGCCCGGTTGCTAGGGAGGGTAGAGTCACATGGAGTAATCAAATTGGCCCGGTTGCTAGGGAGGGTAGAGTCACATGGGGTAACCTCCTCGTGGTCACTATAATGTGGTTCTCGCTCTCGGTGGGGCGTGTGGTGAGTTGTGCGTGGATGCCGCGGAGAATAGCGTGAAGCCTCCACACATGCTACATCTCCACGGTAACGTGCTCAACAAGAGATCTTCTTGCTTGGATCTGTGGCAACTGAGATTCGTCCTCCACCACCTGGTTTGAGGCGAGTCACTATGCCACCACGAGGACTTAGAGTGCATTGGGAATTGGGCGTTACAAATTGGGGAGAAAAAGAAATACTCCAACACCTTCCATTCCATCAAACATCTGTTGCACTGTTCTATATAATTCCTCTGGTGCCGAACAAATACAGATATTTTCTTTACTATGCCCTTCTTGATCAAGGACTCTGATCTCAGCCTATATTTGAGGGCTACTGGTACCTTCTGGCTGGATGTATGACTGTTTCAGGATTGTCTTTCAGCTGTATTTTGTGCTTGCCTGGTTAGCATCCCACACCTTTGAACACATCTAGGTATATCATTAGTACTAATTACCATCTCTTGTTGTAACTGCTGTACTATTGATCACATGAACGCTCTTTATTAGCCCCAGATTTTCACAGGCCTTCAGCCCAAGTACTGGCTGTCTATTGCCTTCCACCAGTACAAACATTACATTTACAGAACGGCCATTTTGTAGGAAGTGGCTCATTATTGTAAGCCCGAATGTTAATCTTTTTGTCTTGTACTTTTGACTCTTTTTCCAGTCTGTAAAAGTCATGATTTTGTCACCTCTAGTTTAACTGTTTTCATATGAAGAATATGAAGAATATCAGTCCTGCAGTGTCTGAAATAATGAAACTGTCCACATCATGGGTTCCTCAACAGACACCTGACCGGCTAAAACAGCATTGTACAGTAATAGTAGAACCGCAACAGAACCTGTTATTGTGCTGCTATCATCAGAGAGGGTTCCTGACCTCTGACCCCAGTAAAGAGGGGATCTTAAGGGTCATTCAGTGTCTTGAACAAAACAAGGGATGGTTGCCAAGGTGAGGAGAGGCATTGCTCCAAAAGGGGGTGTGACTCCAAACCTAACCCCTTCCTTAACCTTAACCTTGACCGTAAGTGGAAGTGACACCCCCTTTTGGAGTTGGCGCCACCCCCTTTTGGAGTAACCTGACCCCTTTTGGAGATCCCGCCCCCATTTGGAGGTCTCCGGCCTGCAGCAATACCTACTTGAAGGTGCTGAGGAAATGGAGTCAACACAACACTGTTTGCTGTAAAAAAAACATCATTTAGGATTACAGGAACACAAAGAAACCGTCTGATCATAACAGAAATAACCATCAGTGCAGATCAGAAGCTGAATGCAGCCTGAATTAAAGAATTGTAATGTATAGATGAATCATTCTGGAAGCTCTCCAGCAGCTCTGATTAATGAGTCTCATCTGTGAGAAAGACAGTCGGCTGTGTTCATTATGTGTAATCCTCATGTCCAACGGTGAATCAACATAATCCACATATAATAGCGTCCTGGGGAGTCCAGGACTTGTGGCGAGACTTCTCATTGTGCTGTTCGTTTCTGATTCCGACTCCTGCTGACATCTGTAAGATCAGGACTGAAGCGCATCACATTTCATTTGCAAATCGAGTAGCGTCTTCACAATAAGAGCTGAAAGAGCCTGAAGTGACCAACATGTACAACTACAGTG
Organism: Moxostoma hubbsi; assembly: GCA_032164185.1. NCBI lineage: Eukaryota > Metazoa > Chordata > Actinopteri > Cypriniformes > Catostomidae > Moxostoma > Moxostoma hubbsi. The sequence continues at coordinate 405,290 of JAVLUX010000054.1, read as the reverse complement.
CTGATAACACACGACAAATTTCTTTCATCGTTTATTCACACGTATGTTGTTCCAAACCCGTATGACTTCGGCGAAACACAAAAGGAGATGTTTTGCAAACATTACCAGTGAATAACCACTTAAATTTGCATCTGTTCCTCGCACAGAGCTGTTGTATGGATTCATAAGACGTGGAAAATAGCAAACCAGTCACACACACAATATTTGTATGTGTTTTCATCATGTTTTTTTGTATATATACATTTGAAGTCAGATTGTGATAACTCTGATTAACATAGAAAACATTATAT
>JAVLUX010000054.1:390000-397500 GCA_032164185.1 Moxostoma hubbsi | reverse complement strand
GGGCGTGTGGTGAGTTGTGTGTGGATGCGGCTGTAATGAACTGGCCATGGACATGTGTAAGGATACAAGCAAACAATTGAAATCATCAGGCAAATAGAGGTAGTTGTTACGCAGGTGGTATAATCCAATAAACCAAAAAGACAGTCCAACGATAGCAGTAAGTCCAGGACAACAGGCAATAGTCATGACAAATAAACAATCAGCAATGGCAATGGTAAGGCAGGGTTAGCTGGCAGTAGTTAGCAACGGGACTATGGACACAACATGGTATTTATATAGTTTAGACAGGAAGTCACCAAAGAAGAAACGGGACAGAGTTGACCAATGAGATTAGAGCTTTCGGTCATTTTTTCAGACATTATACATTGTACTGCGAACATAAACCTGTCTGTTTTATATCGTAATGTACATTATTCCACATGTATTTATATCACTGTAGCTTGTGTGGCACTATAACAGCGCCACCTACTGTACAGGACTGAAACCCTTTTCAATTCTTTACGGACTTCATGTGAATAGACCGTCAGAGGTTCAACTCACAAAATCGTCACGGATTTGGTGTGAACAGGCCTTAATTCCTTGAATCGCATCATAGCAGGAAAATGTCACTTATTCTGATGACTTTTATGCATCACACCCAGAACATTGCAGAACCTTCATATCTCAACAGAACCGCACACTCATGCATTTCTACAGAGATTTCTTTCTTTTTGGACATTTTTAAAACCCAACTTTGACTTCCGAGTGTCCTCCATACTTCAGCAACTGAAACAGACACGGTGTTGTAATGACCTCACTCCAAGTGTTTTAAAGGGACAGTTCACCTAAAACTGTATCTCATCATTTACTCACCCTCATGCTGTTCCAGATGTGTGTGTGTGTGTGTGTGTGTGTAATGTCCTCACTTCATTCATTAACACAGTTTGCAGCTTTTCTAATGCGATGAATGTTTTTAATACCTAATTAAGATAATTAGAATAATTAGATTAATTTCTTAAGGATCACGTATTAGAAGATTTGAGAGATAACTGCTAAAATGAAGCTTTTGCTGTATGTGGGATGACACACTACATTACGGGTTATTTATCTGATGTTTCTTTCTCTTGTAGGAACAAAAATACCAGAGAAGGACGAGAGACTTAAAGCTGGAACCTGCTGCCCTGCATTGCTGTGTGGAAGACTAGTGATTTTGTTGTTAAACTGAACAAACAGACCAACAACAAAACCCAGTCTACCTCTCAGCACAGGGCACATCAACACCAGTGTGTGTGTGTGTGTGTGTGTGTGTGTGTGTGAGAGTGTGTGTGTATGTGTGTTTGAGTGTGTGTGTTTGAGTGTGTGTGTGTGTGAGTGTGTGTGTGTGTGTGTGTGTGTGTGTGTGTGTGTGTGTGAGTGTGTGTGTGTGAGTGTGTGTGTGTGTGTGTGTGTGTGTGTGTGTGTGTGTGTGTGAGTGTTTCTGTAAAAGGGAATTCGATGTGTTAATGCTTTATCAACAAACGTCCTGAGATGAATATACACGTGTTATTTATACTGACAGGTCTGATTTAAACATGTATGAACATGCTAGTCGTATTTCTTTGCTTTGATATTTCAAATGCCTTTTGTCTGATTTATTTTGCTTTTTTGGATTTCCACTTGGGCGCCCCCTGTTGGTCCGGAGGTCTTATGTGCTGCACATTCTGCATTCCTAGATGTGTGATGTGTGCATTCTTGCCTCAAGATTTATTTTTTACACATTAAAATGTTTTTGTTTATTATTGAAATTTGTAATAATGTAATTGTATGCAAGCACTTTGTGATTTTGTAATAAATAAATAAATCATATATAAATAAACTTTCTGCTTGTTAAAATTATAATGCTTATAAACAATAAAGGTGTGTGTGTGTATGACAGTGTGTGTGTTTGTGTGAGTGTGTTTGAGTATTTGTTGTTTAAGTTAATTGATTTAAGTATTCAAGAGCATTATAAAACATCACTATCAAATCATTTTGTTCATTTTCATTTGTACGGTAAATGTAGATAACTTTTAACTTCATACTGTTTATTATATTATACAAAGATACACATGATTGATGATCGGACACTTTAATAAATTAAAAACAGAATAAAAAATACAATTTGGCACTTTATTGTTTATTACAGGGCCAATCATATAACACACACACACACACACACACACACACACACACACAAAGTACAGTATAACGATACAGTGACTTCATGCATTCCGTGTTTACATCACGCTGCCCGAGTTTCACTACTCTTAACTATGGTGAATGTAGTTCCGTGATCCGTTCAAACACTCGCCTTTAAACGACCAAACCGTTGTTATTTCCTACATTTCCCACAAATCAAGATTGCCGTTTGACGCACCGGCTTCCGCGACGCCCGACAGGAAATGTAGTTCTTTACGCCCTTCCCGGAATATAATGAGCGGGTGAACGAACTACAAGAGCCAGCTCTCCCCACTTCAGTGGTAAACATAGAGCTGTCAAACAACATCGTCGCCATTTCGATTTCAGCCTTAAAATGGCAGTAAAATGCTTCGCGAAGATGTTTCCCCTCTAAATCAGAAGCGACACGCGCTTCCCGCTTCTTCACATTCAAACGAGCATTAACGGACAGTTTGTGACGTCACATGCCGAGAAGATGGATATTAGCACGGCGGTGTTTAACGCAGCGAGAGACGGAAAACTGAAACTCATTCAGAAGTTGCTGTGCAACAAAAGTCCCGAGGAGCTGGAGGCGCTGGCGGAGGAGAAGACGCAGGGAGGGACGCCGCTCCTCATCGCCTCCCGGTACGGCCATCTGGAGGTTGTGGATTACCTGCTGGAGCACTGCAAGGCAAATGTGGAGCTCGGAGGCTCCGTGAACTTTGACGGCGAGACGATTGAAGGCGCTCCGCCGCTGTGGGCGGCCTCCGCCGCGGGACATCTATCAGTAGTGAAGACGCTCCTGAAGCACGGAGCCTCCGTCAATAATACCACCCTGACCAACTCCACCCCCCTGAGGGCCGCATGCTTCGATGGTCATCTGGAGATCGTTCAATACCTGGTGGAGCATTGTGCGGATATGGAGGTGGCGAACCGCCATGGTCATACGTGTCTGATGATCTCGTGCTACAAGGGCCACAGGGAGATCGCCAAGTTCCTGTTGGAGCGAGGGGCCGACGTCAACCGTAAGAGCGTGAAGGGCAACACCGCCCTGCATGACTGCGCCGAATCCGGGAGTCTGGAGATCATGAAGATGCTGATGAAATGTAACGCCCGCATGGAGAGGGATGGTTATGGCATGACCCCGCTGCTGGCCGCCAGTGTCACCGGTCACACCAATATAGTTGAGAATCTTGTGCACCAGCCCCAGGCCACCAGAGAGGAGCAGATTGACGCCCTCGAACTTCTTGGGGCAACGTTTGTGGACAAGAAACGTGACCTGCTGGGCGCCATGCGCTACTGGAGAAGAGCGATGGAGCTGCGGCAGGCGGGCGAGAAGGCTGGATTTCTGGCCAAACCCCCTCCGGGTCCCCCCGTCCCGGCGTACGACTGCGCCCATGAGGTGTGCACGGTCGAGGAGCTGGAGGCGCTCATCACCGACCCCGATGAGATGAGGATGCAGGCCCTTCTGGTGAGGGAGCGCATCTTGGGCCCCTCGCACCCGGACACTTCATACTACATCCGCTACAGGGGGGCCGTCTACGCCGACTCGGGCAACTTCGAGCGCTGCATCAGCCTGTGGAAGTACGCCCTGGACATGCAGCAGAGCAACCTGGACCCGCTCAGCCCCATGACCGCCAGCAGCTTCCTGTCGTTCGCCGAGCTCTTTTCCTTCGTCCTTCAGGACAGAGCCAAGGGCACCCTGGCCACCCGCGTCACCTTCCAGGACCTGATGGCCATCCTGGGCAAGAGCGTGCGGGAGGTGGAGCGCGCAGTGGTGCAGCGGGACAGTCCTCCAGATGCGCCGCAGTTCACCAAAGCCCTGTCCATTATTCTGCACCTCGTCTTCCTGTTGGAGAAACTCGACTGCACTGCGGAGCAAGAGCACCTGAAGAGGCAAACGGTCTACCGGCTCCTGAAGCTCAATCCCCGGGCGAGGAATGGCTACACGCCCTTGCACATGGCTGTGGATAAAGAGACCACGTCGGTGGGCCGTTACCCAGTGGGCCGTTTCCCGTCTTTAGCTGTGGCGGGCTTGTTGCTGGAGTGCGGGGCGGAAGTCGACTCCCGCGACTGTGAGAACAATGCGCCACTCCACGTCGCTGCCGCCAATGGCTGCCCGGAGATCATGGAGGCACTCATTCAAGCCGGGGCGCATTTCGACGCCACCAATGCACTACACAAGACGGCCTACGAGCTGCTGGATGAGCAGAGCAGCGGGCGACACGTGCTGCACCCCCTCAGTTACGTCACGCTGCAGTGTCTGGCCGCCCGTGCCATTGAGAAACACAGACTTCCCTACAAAGGGCTCATCTCAGAGGAAATGGAGGCGTTCATCGAGCTGCACTGACCTCACCACACAAACACCCCATTTTACACCACATACCTCCATGAATACCCCCGTGGCCCGGCCTCCCCTTATGCACGAATGCTCAGGCCGGGTGCCAGTCTAAGCAATAATCCCAATGTTATTACAACCGTACTGTAACCAGGTGGTGTTGACACTCGCCAACCCTCCCGCTGTCTGTCTTCAAAGGGCTCATGGGAAAATGTTCAAACGACAAGCTGTGGACACTTCCAGGAAGTGCCAGCACTGCAGAAAATGATTGTCTTACTGAGTATTTTTGTCTCATTTCCCAGTGAAATATCTACACACTCTTGAATCAAGATAAATAATTGAGAAGCAGCGGGACATAACCCTAACAGTTTTTGTTTTCAGAGAAATCGAGCAGCTATGTAACGTTTTACGCTTGAAACAAGTGAAAAGATGCCCACGTGGTAAGAAAAAAACTTGATTCAAAGGGAAAACAAGTTTATTTTTCTTACCCTGTTGGCAAATAGTTTTTCCTTGTTTTAAGCGTTAATCGCACCAAATTTAGTTTGATTTCTCTGAAAACTTGACTTAATATCGCATACCATCCTGCTCCTCAAGGAAATCAGTCTGGATTTAAGGATGTTTACATATATTTACCAGAAAATACAACTAAAGTGTTCTGTAAAAGACTATGTTTTCCAGTTAGGATGTTATTTGCTCTTTGGGTTTACCGAAGGCCGTGATCTCCTTCCTGTTTTTATTTCCTTTGTGAGCAGGAAATGAACAATTTTGCCTGTCTGTATTGGTTTGTGTTGTACTATTGATGAGGTAATGGCTCGTTTTTGGGTGTAAATGGATCATTAATTGCACGTTTATCAAACGGATGCGACGCGGCATGCTCCAAGCATTAATGCAAAACTTTTAATTGCTATAAAGTTTTAATTGCGTCTCATCAAATGTCGTCATAACATGGTTTAATTCTGTATTTCCCCCCAGATTTGGGATCCTGACACATGGGTTTGAAGCTCACGGTGCCAAACGCTAAACGCTAGTCTTTCATGACGACCTTTTCTAACGTTGAATGTATGCGGCTGTGATTGTGGTGTGAATGGCGGAGCGTCTGTTTCAGGAGGTTCAAACGGGCTCTGTGGGTTCTAACTCAGCACTTTACCCCCGTCTATGAGAACAGATATGATTGAATTGCTGACATTATATTGATATCTATGCAGTTTATTGTCTGAGGTGGATTTGGAGTGACAGATTTGGCAACCCAGGTTGTTGTTTTTTTCTTTAGGCTTCCGTGAAAAGCTTAATATGCATTTAAGTCTTATTCTAATTGCCTTCAATTGTATTTTCTCTTGATCATATTGAGCTGGGATGTTTTATTTTTCTGTCGGCCTGTCTGTCATTGTAAACGCCACCTGAATGAAAGCACTTTGAAAACGTTAATACTTTGCTTAACCTCTAAAACCAGAGACTTCTCTCAGAAACTACAGCTGATTTGGTTAATTTAAGACAATTTACTACAGAACAAAAATGTGTTTGGTGATACCTGAATAAAATTCAAGTGTCCCATCTGTGTGTGTGTGTTTGTTGGTTGACTGTAGATGTTCTCCACTTTTAGTAGCATGTATAGAAAGACGTTTGGCATGGATTAATGCAAGTGTCATTACAGGTGTGAATGAATGCGGCTCACATTCCTGCAGTGACGTCAGAAGTGTGACATCATCAAAATGCTTCCAGCTGTTATGCAAGTTTTTCCTTTATGACATCTTCATATTAATGAGTTCTGCCCAGTGTGTGCACTCACATGACCTGATCAACTAAAGATAATGTTGTGATTTTCCCCCTGACATTTGAGCATGCTCGGGAAGGTAAGTTCAGTGTACGTCTGGGGTTACACATTATGATTTACATGCATCTCTCCGTGTTGTATGTAAACATGAGTTATGTCACTTTTTTCAGTATTAAAATCTTTCTTCAATCCCAGTTATGCAGCGACATCTGTATGTAATCCTTTCTATGGTTTATTTTCTCAAACTGTAAACTGCCTACATTAACATGGACACTAGAAAGCGTTTGCAAACCGTTTGTACTCTTTAATCCTGTATACATGCGGCTCAGTCAGTCTGCAGCTCCACAGCAACGTCATTTAATGTAAATAACAAACATGGTCTCTTGCTATCCACCTGCAATAGTGGTGTTTCCCTCTTACATCATACTCTGGGATTCCCCCGGTGTACCAGCGCATACACATGAACGGAGGGACAGTTGATATTTTACATTCATGTTTATAAATGGTATTGTTTATAGTATATGTGATTTTCCCGCTGTACTCCCAGAAATGTTGAATTCGTTCCATTGTGTTGATTTGTTGTTGGGCTCCATCCTATGACATTTGTTATCCGGTCTGTACACACACACACACACACACACACACACACACACACACACACACACACACACACACACTCTCATACACTCTCTCAATCACACACACTTTCTCACTCTTTCAGTCACACACACACACACACACACACACACACACACACACACACTCTCATACACTCTCTCAATCACACACACTTTCTCACTCTTTCAATCACACACACTCACACACACACACTTTCTCACTCTCTCACACACTCACTCTCTCAATCACACACACACACACACACACACTCACTCACTCTCTCAATCACACACACACACACACTCTCATACACTCTCAATCACTCACACACACACTCTCATACACTCTCAATCACTCACACACACACTCTCATACACTCTCAATCACTCACACACACACTCTCATACACTCTCAATCACTCACGCACACACTCTCATACACTCTCTCGCGCACACACACACACACTCTCAATCGCACACACACACACACACTCTCATACACTCTCAATCGCACACACACACACACATACACTCTCAATCGCACACACACACACACACACACACACTCTCATACACTCTCAATCACACACACACACACACACTCTCATACACTCTCATAC